>BQNB010050160.1:0-41653 GCA_026074375.1 Tanacetum coccineum | reverse complement strand
GTTGTCTTGTAGCAAATACATTATTTTCAGTCGATTGTACCTTAGCCATTAGCTCTTCATCATATATGGGTCTGATATCTGCATCATCAACATGTGCATCATTCCCTGATATGCTGCTTGTATCCTGCTTTTTTGATTCTGTCCCACTGCTTTCTGTGTCAACCAATTTAGCATCCAATGTTGTACTCGTATCAACCTTTCCCTATGTTGTCTGCATATGTCTTTCATTCACCCTGGTGTCATACTCTCTTTTATGCAGTGTTCTTTCATCTATTGACTTCTTACAGATTCTATGTGTTGGATCAATATATCACATAATTGTCGAACCTCAAGTTTAGTGTATCCAAAAAAGTACTTGCGTGCCATTATACCATCTTCATCATTTAACGAAATCCATGGCTTGATGAACTTCTGAAATTGTGTCTCGAGTACTCTAAAAGCAGCCATGGATCCAGTCTCTTGAAATTCTTCTTTGTCAAGTTGCTTTTCTAGTTGATCCACGTTTAGGAACATTGTGCATGTGAAAATCTTAACATCTTGACGCAAGAGTGTCGCAAATGCCCGTTTGAATCCATCCTCGGTTTGAGTTCTTTTTAAGTTGTTGTTTAAAAGAAGCTTGAGGTGTGAATGAAGTAGTCGTAGAGATACCATGCAACTCTTTTTTGCTATGTCTTGTATTTGTTGCATTTGTTGTTCTTCTAAATTCGAACATGAAGATAAAGTATCTTTCGTTTCCATTTTACCGTGATGTGAAATGAAAATGATTTGTAAGATCTTAAGTAGGTAAAGTGATTGTTGTTGTGGATTGTTGTAGTTTGAATTCACGGGATTTTAGAATTCTATGACTTAAACCGAGAAAAGAATAATCTTTTACGGGATTTTACTAAATCAAGAAGAAGTCGTGAAAGAATAATTAATTGTTGTGATTTGTTGTGAGTGAAATCGTTGATGTTGTTGAAGAACTTGAATTTTTGTTAATGATTGATGAGCTAAAAAGACGAATAGTTACTACACTTTCAACTTAAAATGATTAACGGTTGATTAAAACACAAACAAGGACTAACGGTGTAATTGAAATCCAAGTTAAATGCTTAATGGTTGTTAATTATAGTTGTAGGGACTAACGGTGCAATAATGGTTCACTTTGAAGGACTACTAGCTGAATTATAAGTATTGAGGACTAATGGTGTAATACTATTTCAACAATGAGGGTTAATGAACAAACAAAGGATGAATTCTGAATTGATCTTGAAGCTAGGGACTAAAATTGCAAATTTCGAATTGTAGTTTAATAATAAAAATGTCTCGCTCCTATTCAAGTCATCTTCTTCGTTTAAATATCTCAAAAAGGAATGATTGTGTTTAGCTTCTCGCGGAGTGGTACGATTATCGTCTATAAAAACCAAATATACTACGATGATCGTTGAAGGACCGTGATCGTAATGATATAAGTTATAAGATCCGCGAACAACTGAAGCTGTTGAAATACACACGTTTAACCTTGTATAAACTGCCTAATGCAAAGGTTTATAATTCGCCTAGTAATAGACGTATAGTTCGCCTAAGACTAAACGTATAATTCGCCTAGTACTGGACGTTTAGTTCGCCTAAGACTAAACATTTAATTCGCCTAGTAATGGATGCTTAGTTCGCCTAATACTAAACATTTAATTCGGCTAGTAATGGATGTTTAGTTCACCTGACTTTGGAATAGTATAATTCACCCAATACTGACAAAACGTACGATGTCCTTTTTTTTAGAAAACGTAGATCGTGTTCCCTTGTCTTGTTGCAAACCGTGGACCACAAGCAAAGAAGCACAAAAATAAGCACAACAAATAACCTTGAAGAAGAAAGTGTGAAACTATTTGAATGCAACTAAGCAAAAACTCAAAAACAAGGAAACTAAGCCGCGAGGTTATAAGCTTTTAATAAGCTTTAATAATATGGGACTCACGAAGAAGCTTCTAAAAACGAAATAACAAAGTGCCACTACTGTTTTGTGAAGGAAAGAAGCCGCTTTTTCTTTTTCCAAACCAAGACGCACCCTTAATGGTTAAAAAAAACTAATGACTTTTAATCTTTGAAAACATTTGTAACTCTTGTAAACCACAAAATGAATAAACATCCACTAAAAATGTGATACCAGTTCCTAAGCCCAAAACACGATTATCCCATTTGAGTTTTTAAGAATGAAAAACTGAATAAGCCAAATGATAATAAGCTATAAAAAATTGGTCAAATAAGCTTAAACAAACTTCCACAACGAAACCACTAAACCCACCCGTGGCTCGTGATACCAATTGTTAGGACCAAATAATCACTTCACTTCACCATGGTAAGAATCAAAGATAAGAAAATAGGAGATGAGAATGATAAGAAAAGTTGAGAGAAGTTAGAGAGAGAAAGTAGAGAGAGAAAGTAAGATGGTAGATTTCTAGCAAATGTGTGAAATAAAAATAAGAACCAACACCCTCTCCACACTTGGAGAGGGGTATTTATACCACAATTATAAGGCTTACATGGGCCGTGTGGTTCGTAAATGGGCCGGGCTCGGGATTTGGTTTGGGCTTAAGCCCGCAACACGTACAATATTAGATTAACTAACGATCCTGTTACCCTTTCTAGCCTATTACAACGTAAATATAATAAACATCGAGAATCCTAGTTTGACTCAATATTTCGAGGCTAACAAAAGTTATCAATCGATAGAGGGGGTTTAAAGAAAAGGGGTAAAAAGTATAAGGAAGTCTCGATGATGAAATAAGTAGGGGCCTTCGTGAAATCCTACTTCAACTTCAAATAATAAATACCAAATCAACTCCGTGATCACTTGTCATTATAATCCAAATCCATAGCCGTTTGTCATTTTAGAGAATCTTTAGTGATCATTTTAGGATTAAGTGTTGTGTTTGCTTTAGTGTTTGTGTTTTGATTGTCTTGAAATATAAATCAGACACTAAAACCGTAAGATAAAAATCATACTTCACGGGAATGTATAAAGTCTTGTCATATTTCACATAATAGTCTTCAACATATTTCGTAGAGACAACATGATATTTTACCTTCACAAACCTAACTCTATATTGTGCCTCGTTTTCTCTATATCCCTAAAAAATACCGTGTAATACACAACATATTGTCAAACATAATATTTATTATCTTTTATCGTAACAGGACACAAAAACAGCATTATTTACCATAAATATATACACTTTATTAAGTGAGGACACGTAAAGCATATGTAAGTTTGCAACCTTAAAACTATTCTTTATACAAAGGCATAAAATCAGCTTCCATTGAATACACAACATTCTTCTAGCAGAATATCTTAAAATCACATACGGACCAACAACCTATACCAAAGTATATAACTTTTTGCACTTGAGCTAATAACATAATCTAAAAGAATATGACATAGCTAAACAAACATAAAGACACTCCCAAAATCCAACCGCCACAATAGCATAATCAATGTCGAATTTAAAACACAAATTCAAATATAAAAACAGATCATCGAAAGATTTTAAATTTAAAAAGAATCGAAAAAACTATAATGAATGGCATTTATCGCAAATTGACTGATAAAATCAATGCTTTTAAGCCCACTTTATACAGCCACATACTAACTCGCAAAACAAAAAATGAGTATATTCTTTTAATTAACAAGAATTATTAATCAGGCGGTCAAAAGCTAATTATCAGAATCATTATTAGCATGAAATGATAGCAGAACATTGTCCAATTATAAACACAAATTCAAATGTAAACAGTTCCGTCTTAAATTTTTAAATTCTAAAAAGAATAAAAGAAAACTACTGAAAGATTTTTACACAACCACAAGGTATGAAGTACAAGTATAGGGTTAGAGGAGAGAAACGAGAGGTGGTTGGTATGAAACTTAGTCGAGAGAAAGAAAAGAAAGAATGTTAGATTTACTATATGTATAATATTGAACAACAATACCCTTTCCATAGCATGAAAAGGGTTTATATACCACCTAAGTGGCCGGTTGTAGGCTTAGGTCCATGGGCTTTCCATGGGCTTTTGCTTATCTAGCATATCTAGTTTTTAAATATTACTTAATGAGCTATCTACCGATATTTATGGAAGTGATCGATACTTTCGTATTTCTAACAATCTCCCCCTAAAGGAGGTTACTCCATTTTACAAAAACTTAAACCTAGCATACTATGCTTTGTCTTCAGTCTTGTGCCCGCAGACTTGTTTTCTTGACTTTATCTTATGAACATGATGTAGTGATCTTTGACTTTAGGCTTAAGCTTGTTCTGATAGGCTTGACTTGTATGTGAACTTGAACTTATTTGAGATCATCAACCAAGCATAATATTTTATCATCATTTTGTGATCTTTTGCCTTCTTGTGATCTTGTGACTTTTGGACCGACATGCTCATACAGTAAAATGTTCTTGATGTTGAAATGTGCGTAACTATCTTTCTTGATATTCTTAAACTTTATTTACTTCGGCACTTTATAGTGGACGTACGATATCAACTTAATCCTTTGTCGCTTCATGAAAGTCGTACTGTATCTGAGTAGCGGGAAGTCTTGAAAAATGTACTCGAGCTTTTAAATGTCTTTATATTTTCGGCTCGTGTATGAGCATGCGGCTTGGAGTCTTGGGACTTGTCTTGATCCAATTAGCTGCAACATCGGGATTTCATGCATGAAAAGGGTTAGTGATAATTCATCATGTATGGATTGAAAGTGTCTTTGTCACTTCGTCGGAATACGATTGTAATAACCACGTTCCCTCATAAATCCAGTATAATTACTGACTGTGATGGAAGAATTCTCTTGACAAGGGTTTGCAGCTGACTAGCTGTTCTCATTAGGAGCATCTCAAAGCAGACAACACGGTAAGAGTGAATCAGTAAGTTACTATCTTCCCGATTAAGCCATCAATTCGTGTTCAGCTTTTCTATGTCCAGTTACCCTTGTGAGGCTTCCCACTAGAATAGATTGAAAATTGATTTAGAAAATCAGTCGGGAGTGTTAAGATGCCAAACGGTTTTTTATGACCACTAATAATTTTATCATTTTCATATACTAGAACAAGTTTGATTCATATAGAATCTTACCATCGTTTCTTTCCAGTTGTCACAAGTTTGATTCATGAAAATCACACAAGTCACCTACCAAGAGCTTGTTTGATGTTGGCTCAAGCAGGATTTCCATCGTTATTGTGAATACTTTAGTATCACTCTGATGTTTTGGCAAGATCACAAGGATAATGCGTAGAACTCTTGATATTTTACTTGTTATCACAGTGTGTGATTTAACAAATATTTTGTATTTGTGTCCTAGTGAGATTTATGGATGATCTTTTTCGCTTTAGACTCGATAGTGCACCTTTGGTTTTAGTAATCGGAGGCTGAAGCACACTGCTACCTTTTCAATACCAACTAACTCGGAGTGAGAAAGTTAATAGAAATGTGTTTAATCTCCGTGAGAAATGAAACAGAAATCTTTTGAGAGATTCTGAGTGGCTAGGAAGGGTTGTGCATTGCATCACTAGGTCCATGATGTTAGTCTTCAATTTCAACAATCATCTTTGTGATTCTGACAGTAGATGTATTGACTCTGTTTCTGCCTAAGTGTAAGGAGGGCTTCTTTCTTTTCACCCTTTATCTTAACTTTTCTTTTTAATTATTCGACCCCTTCAGTGTTTACCAAGACTTCATGACTAGTACCTTGTTGGGTTTGTTCCAGTACTAGCTCTTTTTCAGTCGGCATTATTCCCTTATTCTTACTTTTACTCCTTTTTTGCATTATGCCTAAGGACTTCTACACTATCTGGTGGATTATCCCTAGGTAGATCCCTCCGGTTCTGGCTGGATCATGGGAACGAATACCTATACCTAACCACCTTATAACTCTAATTAATTAAATACATGGTCGGTCTTTTAGTATCATTCACAACCTTAAAACCATTTGTAACGCTCCCCCTCAACATGTGCATCGATATTCAAAAACGTTTAGCACATGAAGGGAGAAGCTTGCACTTGAGTCGTTAAATTCACATCTTTAGTCACATATTTTAATCACATTTTCTCCCTATATCAAAAATGTCAAATCTCTTGATATTTTGGATATCAATTGATTCAAATATTCATGGTTTCAGGGAAAAAATGTCTAATTATTAACAAGCCGATTATTGGAACATTTTAATGCTCCCACTTAATGTTGGAGGGAATATAAGACAGTGTTGAGTATAAAAATTTGAAATTTTTTGAATTTACTAAGAAATTCTTGAAAAACTTTGTACTCTATCACTCCTTATTATCACCATTAAGTCTACACTACATATATATATAGTCACAAGTTTATAATACACGAAATGACCTTATAGTGACGAACACAATATGATAAAGTCATATTGTCTGTTGAAGTAGCCGAAGGTCAGTTCTGTAGTGTCTCCCGCCAATAAACTTTTCAAGCTCCTTATCATCCTTCTCTCCTTCAGCTGCTTGTCAATAGCCTTGATCATGAAATGAGCTCTTTTCTTTTCTAAGGAACTCCATCTTCTCTGTGGCAGGTACTCCATTTGGATATTCTTTGTGATGTCTTCAAGCAAGGTTTAAAGCCTTGTTAATGTGCCATTACTGAACTTGTAGAGTTCATCTGAGCGCATCAACCTGTTTCTCCTTAGGTTGTCAACATAAATGAATCCTTGAGGATCTGTATGTGGAGTGTATGGGTCCCTTTTTCTGATGTCGGGTCTGGTAGTTTCTGGCTTGGTGATGTTGATCTTCTTCTGGTAACTCTCGACTCCTAGTTGAAGATCTTCGACTCTCTTTTAAATAACAATGCTTCTAGTGAACATTCGCAATGTTGTAGCAAAGTCAAAAACATCATCTCTTGAGAGATTGGTGAGCCTATTCTGAACAACAAGGATCAGTATGTCCTCGATGTCATTGATACGAAGTCATGGGAAGTCGCCTTTCTTGAATGTGTAAAGTTCGTTATTTGCTCTTCGTACTTCAATCTCTATCAGATACTCATACCCATGTTTTCGCATTACCTGGACCCGAGTCACTACCAAAAAACATTTAGTAGAATATACATCATGACAGGATTCCAAGCCTTATGCATACGCATAGAAGGTCTTACGTTGTTTTCTCCAATGAGAAATACCCCATAATGCATGTTTATCATAGGAAACTTTAACAGGACCCCATATGTTTGGAACAATGTCTTCAATGCCTAGAAGATCATACTAAGTGGCCTTTGTCTTTGTTGTGGAAGTCTGATAATGCCTAAATTATACATGTTTCGGCAGCGTTATTTATGTATATTTGATCATTTATCGTGAACTTTTGGTACTTAATAAAGTATATTTGCTATTATATGTTCTAGGTATGTGTAATAAAGTATATTTTCTATTATATGTTCTAGGTATGTGTCGTGGAAGAAAACAGAAGAATACACGAAGATTTGAAGCTTAAACGAAGAAATAACTAAAGATAAAGATCTCCCGACACATGTTCACTGTTTTGGTCATAACTTAGTCATACGAAATCCGTTTTAGTTGGTTCAAGCGGCCACGCGAAGAGAATTCAATTATCTACAACCATGAAAAAGGCCAAGTGCTGAAATTTCCCTAAGTATGCCGCACTTTCAAAAATGTGCGGCACACTTTTCATTGAATTTAAGAGAATTAAATGATAAGTGCATTAACACCCGATGTGCGGCGCACAAATAAGTTTGTGCGGCATACTTTGGCCCCCGAAAAGCCTATAAATAGCCTCCTAGGCTCTCTCATTTCATACACTCTCACCCTCAAACCCTCAATTTGTTTGGAACCATTAGAATAGGTGTTTTTGGTGATCTTGGCTTGACAAACCAAGGAACCAAACACTCCTTCAAACCACCATCACCACCATCGACTACCACCACTCTCCACCATCAATTTCTAGATTTTAGCCCATCTAAGGAAGTAGCATTGAAATGTAATTCGAATCTATAAGCGATTGTGACAGAATTGTTCGTAGTTTTCGGGTTTACTTTGAATATAATATAGTTTTCATTGGGAAAACTTGTGAAATCATCAACAATTGCTCTTGAAGTTGGTATAAATCTTATTTATCTTTTCAATATGATCTTTATTAAATTCATGATGAATGTTATGTGTTTTGTTACTTGTTTGATCATGGAGTAGTCATCTTGTGTTTGTTTGTGCATTATGTGATCTTTGATATGGAGCATTTGAATATGTGTTTATTAAATTGGTAAAACATATTTTATACAAGAATATAGGCCGAAAAGGTTCTTTTATATATGTGTTTAATCATTCAACTTAATATATTGGTTATAATAACTTATAAAGGCTGAAAGGATTTTTGTTATTAATTGATATAATCACTCGTTATATTTATAGGCCGAAAGGATTTGTAACTTGTGAAATATTTACTTATAAACACTATTCCAAACACATCATTATCTAAGTGTTCATCGCCTAGACAAACATACCTTAATTATTTGATTGAATCATCTTTTAATCACTTTCTTTACAACATTCGATCTATGCAAGATTTGGTTAATTTGATCTGTGACAATCATCTTAGCCTTAGCACCTTAATTACAAACTATGAAAACCTCAATTCCTATAGAACGACCTAGACTTACCTAAAAGCTATACTATATACGAACGGGTATACTTCCCGAGTGTTGTGTTTTTAGTAAAAATCGGTATTTCTAATATTATAAATTTAAAGCTTATAAAACATACATCCAAGAGTTTGATGAAGATGATGACTGAAGCTTACTGTCCAAGAAACGAGATTAATAAGTTATAGAATGAGCTATGGAATTTAACTGTGAAGGGTACCGATCTTGCGAGCTATACACAACGTTTCCAAGAATTGGCTTTGTTGTGTTTACGAATGCTCCTCGAAGAAACTGATTAGGTAGAAAGGTTCGTCTGGGGTCTTCCAGATAGCCTTTAGGGGAACGTGACTTCATCTAAGCCAACAAGACTCCAAGAAGCAATTGAAATTGCAAATAGTTTGATGGATCAGAAATTCATGTTTTTGCTACTAGACAAGCTGATAACAAAATAAGGATGAAGAATAATCCAAGGGATGACTATGTTCAACAACCAGCCTATATGAGGCAGAACGTAGCAAGGGTCCACACTGCTGGACTTGAGGAGAAGAAAGAGTATGCTGGAACCTTACCTCTAAGCAATAAATGCAAATATCACCATATTGGACCGTGCACTGCAAAGTGAGGAAATTGCAAGAGGATTGATCATCAAACTAAGGATTGTAGGAGTCTAACTTCCGCAACAAATCAGAGGGCTCAAGTGGCAAATCAAAGAACCCTTACTTGCTTTGAATGTGGGAAACAAGGAAACTATCGTAGTGAATGCCCGGAGTTAAAGAATCAGAACCATGGAAACTAAGCTAGAAGTAATGAAGCACGTGGAAGAGTGTATGCTTTAGGAGGAGGAGAAACCGATCAAGACCCTAGCAACATTGCAGATGATATCGATGCTTAAAGAGTGTATTTTCTCATCTTGCCTTGTGAAACCTATGTTAGAACCTTATTAGACTATATTCTCTAGGGAGATTTACTTTGTACTTTTCTTTAAAATTCATTTTCCTATGTGGATGATTTTAAATTATCTATCAAATTAATGTGTCGTGAAATATTTTACTTTAATTCTCTATTATTTATGCAAGCCACTCCCTAAATTATCATAGCCTTATAAGCATTTTTACATCACCTTATAAACTATTTTACTACCACATGATAAACTATTTTACTATCATTAATAAATTATTTTACTATCGTTTAATAAACTAACATTTTATAAACTATTTTACAATCATTTTACTATTACTTTATGAACTATTTTTATTTCCATCACATAAATTATTTTACTATCACCCTATGAATTATTTAGCTATCGTCTTATAAACTATCTTACTGTTGTTTCACAAAATAATTTGTTGTCACCCTTTAAATTACATTGCTTTCTTCATATAAACTATTTTGTTACAGTATAAAACTACTTTAAAAATTTCTTTATGTATAACACTAGTTTGACGAAAATGAGCATTGCATCATTAGTCCTCGATTATATATAGCCTGATCACCTATGTCTAATTCAGGAAAGACCATGCTATGCTGAGAGTAGTCACCTTATAATTTTGTAAAAATCAATTTTCTACTAATATCCCCAAAAAGTAAAGTTTTGTGTGCGTGTTCAAAAATTGTGTCTGTCATGGGAAGTTGAATTAGAAATCATAGTAACTAAGTAGACCTTTACTCCACCTTGATATATAAAGTCAAGTTCATCTGACGCCAAATCCTATGTCAAAAAGTCGAGATGCATCACTAGTACCCTAGGACAATCCGCTAACAATTTTGCTCGCCATCAAGGAATGTACCAAATCACCCATTCAACGTCGACGTAATACTGTAGAACTTAATAGTTGCGACGCCATCATAGGCATACATTTGTTATCGTCCTGAAAGGAAAATATTATAGCTAACGCTTTGAGCCGAAAGAAACGGATAAAGACACTAGGAGTTAAATTTTAGTCACAACAATAGATTTTAACCCGCCGTCACAAATCTTGGATGCTCAAGCTGAAGCAATTAAGGAGAAAAATGTCGAGATTGAAAAATATTCGTGGTACAGACAAGGAAATTGAAATCCGTCCCGATGAGACTCTTTGTATTAAGAAAACAAAGTTGTTTACCACGTTTTTGGAGGATTAACATAAGTATTCCGCAACAAGTACCCACGCCTCTTCCCAACACCACTCCAGGAGACAACTCGAACTAAATTTCGAGATGAAATTCTTTTAACATGGGGAGACTGTGATAATCCATATTTTCAGGTCATTTTACGTTAATAAACTCAAAACTATTTACTTTGAACCTTTACGTGATTACTTTTAAATATGACCGTTAAGTAAAATCGCATAAAGTGAAAATCAACATTTAACGTAAACCGGCATTAAACAAATATAAGTTTACTTCAAATGAGTGTTATATGATTATTACAAAGATAATTTATAAGTTTTCATATTTTATTTTGCAAGTTTTACTTAAAACGCTTACGTTGCATTATGAACCTTGATACATGCATGAAAACCATACCACCTTCCCATACTTAACCAAATACCTACACCTATACATAATAGTTAATTTAAATAATTCCCTCCCCCTCTAACACATATAAATTGCCCCCCCCCCCCTATAATACACATTATAATATCATTCTTTTATCATTTTGGTTAACCAAGCTAGACACAATATTTTATGGTTATTACTAAAGCAACAAGTAACAAAGACTTCTCCTTTTCTTCCCCCCTCTCATTTCCAACGTCAACCAACACCCTCAATGGTCATTCATGTTTGGTTCCTTAAGAATAAACAAATAATAAATGCCATACTTTGTGTAGTTATATAATAGCTAGTATCCTTTACTCACAATACACTTAGCAAAAACAATATATCGTCTCTCTTTTTCTCTCTATTGCGATTGGCCACAAGAAGAAAACCAAGATGGTTTTGGTTTTTGATAATTACAAGTATATTCCAAAGAAGTTCTAAAGGGTTTAGTGTTAATCAAACAAGTCTTGGGGTTTGATTTAGGTGTTAAACTAGTTAAACTTGCCATACTTCATCTTCAAAGTCTCATCATCTTTCTCATATTTTCAATTCCTATATTTTTTTATAAACATCCTACTTATCATGTTATATCATCAACTAGTTGTATTTTTAAATGATTCACAAAGAAAACAAGTAAATGTCTCATATATATAGATACTTGTAAGAAAGTGTTAAATAAATTATACACATGATCATACACTTGAAATAATTATTTTTGACATATTACAAGTTACTTGCTAAAATATATGTGTTATTGATTAAATTGGTAATTTATAAACTAGCTTAGTTTTGTTATATATTTAATTTATTGTTCTTGAAATATTAGTTAGTATTGTTGATGTGGTGGATGGGATTAGGATAGATTGGATTTGTTGTTTGATATAGTAGTGAATGGAGATTGGTTAAACTAGGCCCTTGAGGAAGTTGTGATGATATTCAGATAGATTCCGATCTAATATAAAAACTGTCCAAAACTGTCCGTACCATAAGGGTGGTTTAAAATGTTTTGACAAGTTAAAACTCTAAAAATATGATAGTACACTTAAATACAATTTCGTAGAGATAAAGAACGCGAAAAACGGACTTAAAACGAAGAAGTTGTGAGCGTTTAAAGTTTGGCGAAACAAAAATACTTTTGACAGCTTTTAGAAAATTGCGGACATTCTGATCAGATTTTAAATTAAGGTCTTGACCCATTTCGGGTCCGAATCAGCCAAAGTGTATAAAATAAAACTTGTTCGAAATGATTTTTCGCTAAAATAAGAGACCCTTCTTTTGTCATGAATGTATATAACGAAGGAGTTACACACCGTCAAAGTTGGACAATTTTTTGGAAATGTTAATAAATTTCCTGCACACATTTATTTAAGTATAGAAGTTGTTAGGATTTTAAATTTGGGTTTTCGAGTGTTTTCAGGCCCGTTTGAGCTATAAAAACCTTAGAAAATATTGTAGTAACAGTTATATAATATTTATACGCGTCGAAAACTTTATAAACATTATTTTATAAACCGATTAGACTATAAATAAATTGATGATATGAAAATAATAAAAATAATGAATCGAGCGAGATAGACTAAATAATTTTTGACTATTAGAAAATATTACAAATGTGTATACTTATATACTAAATGGCGAACTTGACGTAAACATTATTTTGACTTATAAAACTAAAACACAAACTATTAGGTGGTGATATAACGTTATAAAATATAGTGCATCATTTTATTTTCGTTTACATTATTCTAAATCGACCTATAATTAAATAGTTTGCGTGCCGGACTTTTTGTGACGGTTTCCTTTGTTGATTTTTCTAAAATCAATACTTTTACTTGAGGTGAGTTTATAGCCCCGCTTTCACTTATTTTACAATTACTTTAAAAATCTCGGGGTTAGATACATTGCTTGTTTTTACAATAGGACACAAGTACAATACCTTACAATTTTTACAATGATTATTGATGCGCCTAAGTATCGACAACCCACAACGCCCATCATCATGAATCGTTAGTTACCTTGTGTAAGCGCGTGCGTTATATTAGATCTATTGGGATTGACATCCCCGTCCAGGTTTGGTCCCCTACAAGGCCAACGGGCGTATACCATATCGAAGTTTGGAGGGTCTCGGGTTGGACCCGGGCAAAGGTTATGTATAACAATGTCTTCGTTTCGGTGTCATGAGCTTAGTGCAATAAAATTACAAATGTTATTTAGCATTATATGTGTTACATACAACTTAAATCTTGTTGTCCACAATTATTATTTATTCAAGCCTATGAACTCACCAACTTTATGTTGATATTTTTAAGCATGTATTTCTCAGGTGCCTAACTTGGTAAGGCGTAATTCAAGTGCTTTGGGTCTTCATGCATTCAAGACTATATTTTCATGGACTTTTCATGCACTACCTTCCTCGTTGTATTTTTAGACTATGATTTTCAATTGATGCAAACTTAGGACAACTTGTTTTGAACTTATTTACTTCAATGAAACAACGAGGTTATCTTTTAAACGACTCATTTAGAGGTCGTTCTCTTATATCTTGTATTATGATGTAACGCCCTTGGTTACCTTTCCGCTGCGACATATTTTGGGGTTTTTACAGATTGGTATCTAGAGCTAAGGTTATAGAGAACAAGGTTGCATATTTTACATAGACTATAACCATTTTCATAAACATTGCATCACATAAAAGTTTTCCATATGCATATATACTACTTGCTTACACTACTTGCTTACATGACTTATACTGCGTTTACCTTCCCTTGAGTATATTTTTACACTTGTTTATCTGAAGGTTATTTATATAAATACTAGAACCTTTCTCAAGACATTGTGAATGACGCGATGGTCTTTAAAACTTTTTCATGGTTTTACATAATACCGTTTACATAACATTAAAACTTGTTATAGTCCGCCGATCCCACTAGTTACCTCACCATTTAACTTCGAGTTAACACCCGCCTCATACTATTGAAACACCTACGTCATCTTGTGATCCATCGCCAAGAATCATGCCGATTAATTGAACACGGCTTTAACCAGTCACCTCGTAACATTTCATCTTTGGAGCTTGACTTTTAGTTATAAAGTAATTTTATTTTATATTTGGTTTTACTCCTCTGGTATGAAGAAAATGCCACCAAAGAGAAACAGTATAAGCACAGCCGCTATTGAGCGACTGATATCCTAATGCGTAGCTGATGCGTTGTTAGACTATGAGACGAATCGGAACAATGGAAATGGAAACAACAATAGGAATGGAAGCCATGATTCAGGAAGTGGTAGTGGAAAGACGTTGCACACTGCTCGTGGGTGCACGTATAAGGAGTTCTTGAATTGTCAACCACTTAATTTCAAAGGAACTGAAGGGGCTGTAGGATTAGCCCACTGGTTTGAAAAGATGGAATATGTATTCCATATCAGTAACTGAGCTGTTGAATATCAAGTGAAGTATGCCACTTGTACCTTGCTAGGTGGTGCACTAACTTGGTAGAACTCTCATGTTAGGATTGTTGGACATGATGCAGCCTATGAGATGACATGGAAGAGTGATAACGCCTAAATTATACATGTTTTCAGTGGCGTTATTTATATATATTTGATCATTTCTCGTGAACTTTCGGTACTTAATCGAGTACATTTGCTATTATATGTTCTAGGTACGTGTCATGGAAGAAAACAGAAGAATACACGAAGATTTGAAGCTTAAACGAAGAAATAACTAAAGATAATGATCTCTCGACACCTGTTCACTGTTTTGGCCATAACTAGGTCATACCAACTCCGTTTTAGTTGGTTCAAGCGGCCACGGAAAGAGAATTCAATTATCTACAATATGGACAAACGTTCAAAAGCTTAAATTACCCAAAACCAAAACCAGATGGTTTTACAAAGAAGAACAGCACACTTTATGAAGATATACTTAATTCGTGAACCTGGACCTTAATCCATGCACATACATCCCCAACTTGGTCCCTAAGTTATCTCTAGCCTATAAATACCCTCCCAATGATGCTTTAGACAAAATATCTCTTATCATATCATCACACCTACATTTTACAAGAGAAAGATCCAAGAAACAAAAGAAGTACGCCGCACTTATCACAAGTTCGCCGCACTTTCCACCATCACCAAGTACGCCGCATAATATTACTTGTGCGTCGCACTTTCGTTCAAACTTCCCAAAGAAACGGCTAAGTCCTAATAAATGCTGAGTGCATTAACTCCGTAAGTGCGCCGCACAAAATAAGTTTGTGCGGCGCACTTTGGCCCCTGAAAAGCCTATAAATAGCCTCCTTGGCTCTCTCATTTCATATATCCTCACACACAACTCCCCACTTCATTTCTAACACTTATAATAGGTGTTTTTGGTGATCTTGGCTTGATAAACCAAGGAACCAAACACCCCTTCAACCCACCATCACCACCATCGACTACCACCACTCTCCACCATCAATTTCCATATTTTAATCCATCCAAGGAAGTAGTAGTGAAGTGTAATTCGAATCTATAAGCGATTGTGACAGAATTTTTCATAGTTTCCGGGTTTACTTTGAATATAATATAGTTTCGTTGGGAAAACTTGTCAAATCATCAAACATTTGCTCTTAAAGTTGGTATAAATCTTGTTTATCCTTTGAATATGGTCTTTACTGAATTCATGATGAATGTTATATGTTTTATTACTTCTTTGATTATGGAGTAGTAATATTATGTTTGTTTGGGCATTTTGTAATCTTGGATATGGAGTGTTTGGATATGAGTTTATTGAATTGGTAAAACATATTTTTTTTCGTTATAACATTTGATATATGCAAGACTTGGTTAATTTGATCCGTGACAATCTTATTAACCTTAGCACCTTAATTACAAACTGTGAAAACTTCAATTCTCGTGGAACGACCTGGACTTACCTAAAGCTATACTATACATGAACGGGTATACTTCCAGAGTGTTGTGTTTTTAGTAAAAACCAATATTTCTAGTATTATAATTTTAAAGCTTGTAAAATACGCATCAAGTTTTTGGCGCTGTTGCCGGGGAATTGTTTAAGTTGTTATCAGTTTGTTGCTTGTTTTAGGTGCTATTTTATTTCACAAAAATTTTCAAACCCGCCATACCATTTTCTGGCAAACGGAAAACCAAAATCATTTTCTCAGGAAGTACGCCCGCACAGCCTGTTTGTGCGCGGTTTTCCTGTAAACCCAGAAAGTACGGCACTTTATACCAAGTACGCCGCACTTTTGCCTGATTTTTCACAACTGATTTTGTTTTTAAAAGCCAAAAACAAACCCCCCAATATCGCTAGTCTTAGGTTCTATAATCATTTTGACGAAATTATATTTTATCTGTTATATGTCTTGTGTATGTGTTAATTATATAGTTATCTAATATCGGAAAAAAAAACATAAAAATTCTGAAAAGCGGCGCCACTTTTACTAAGTACGCCGCACCTATCATAAAAAAAATTTTTATTTATTTATCCTTATTTTCTATTTTATAATTAAATTAAAGTTATATCTATATCTATATTATTAATAATATATATATACTAATTATTAATATATCAATTGATATATATATATTAAATATATTTAAATCTATAAAATAATATATATATTTAAAAAAGAAAACATTTTACTTTATTTTGAATAATTATCATATTAGCCTTATAAGTATATATATATATATATATACTATATATATATTTATATATAATGGCTTTTTGCAAAATGCCTTAACGTATGTTTAGATCTCCTATCTTTTCGAACAAACAAACTAGTATAGTTCTAATATAGTGTGAAAATTAAATAAAAATTAATAAAAAGGTCTTGTAAATTTAAAAATTATCCAAAAAGAAATCATTTGGATCAGAATCTTCAACCCAATTCTTCCGTTAATGTCTTTTTCGTCATACATATACCCGAAGAGAGAGGATTGTTGAACCCAAACAATAATTCTGATCATGATGATCAGCCCTATGTGGAAAATGTAAGATTTGTAGCACCGATCCTAATTTTGCCATTGTTCAACCCAATGTTGATGTCACACTTTGGTATCAATGTACCCACATGAAAATGATTTTGGAAAAATAAAATTCGATGGTTATCTGCTAGCCGATACGCCATGGGAACCACATCTGTGAATTTCTCGCAATCTGCAACTATGTTCAAATATGTTACAACTCATAGTGAAGCTTATTGTCATTTTTGTTTCAAGCTCTTTTGATATTTCTTTTTCCTTAGAGCGAAATGCTAAAACTGGTTTAACGAACTTAATGAAGAGTCTATAACATCGTGGGAACAAATGAGAAAATCTTTTATAAACAAATTCTTTCCACCTTCGTTATTAATCGTCTCTTTTGCTTGAAATCTCAGAAATTTCTCTCATAACATATGTGAAAGTCTAACAGCGCTTGTTACGACTGGAAGACATGCTTCAAAAAATTCCATGGGATGTTTGAACCAAAGTAGCTTTTATTCAAATATTTGTATCACGGTCTAGACGAATCACTCAGCAATCCTTGGTCATAACTGCTTGAGGAAATCTCTCCTCTACAAAAGTTCACAAACTCAAGATTTTCAATTTTTTGATGACAAAGCCCTTTTCAAACTTGATTGGTCCACTAAATCTCAAAACAAACATCATCAAAAATATGTTTCTTTCGCCGATGGAAGTAATAGCAATGATGATAACTCCTTATTAATGGGGAAGTTGGAAGCTCTAACAGTAAAAATAGATTCTCAAATTATAAGCTTAAATGAAGAATTGCAAGATATGCGTAAAAAATATAATGAGCTTAGAAATGGAGACGCTTCTAAAAACAACATGAACGATGACACGCCGATGCGTGAACGTCATGAAGCAAATTACATCCAATCAGAAGGTAATAAAGACCGAAATTCTCAAGACTCGTATTCTTACCAATCCCATTACCTAATGATTCTGAGAAATCGCTCACAGAATTAAACAATGATGTGAAGAATGATCTTGAAGATTTCAAAAGATGTGTCCATAGCATGAGAATTGTTTATTGGAAACTCTATGACAGCGACGATCGTAAAACTACCCGTGTTTTACCTAACAAAGAGTCTAAAACAATTAACCAAGAACCTCAATCTAAAACAGTGTTAATGATAATGATATGATTTTAAAAATGAAGCAAAATGAAAGGAAAATGAAAGGATTTTAAAAATTATTGGATGGTCAAAGAGTTTCAAATATGTTTGTCAAAAACAACGTTAATGATATGATTTTAAAAATGAAGCAAAATGAAAGGAATTTCCAAACTAAAATTAAAAACATGGAAAGGAAAATAGATGAGTAGGAGAAGTCTCAAAACGTATCTTTAGAACAAACTGATAAGACTGACCCTCCTCCTCCTCCTCAAGCTCACACCGAGCAAGTGATGAATGCGTTTCACCAGGGTGGAAAGTCCGATGATTCTCGAAATCAAAATGACCACCGCCTCCTATCATGGTTAAACCAATAAACCGAAAAAGATAAACCTATTAAGACAAAAAAAAGCTATCACATTGTGAAAACAAATGAATATCCATTTCGTGGGTACATACCAAAAATCATATACCCTCAACGTTTAATTGTGGATCATTCTCACTTGAACCGTATTATTAAGGTATCTTAAATCAAAATAATAATAATAATAATAATAATAATAATAGTAATAGTGAATAATACTTAAAAAACCTAAAAAACAAAAAATATATATATATATAACAAAAAATTTGTAGTTTGATAAGTTTGATGTGCATGGGCCCGTGTATTTCTTACTCGATTTCTGTATCCAAAAAAAATTTATCGAACTTTGTGGGTGAGTTCGCTGGAAACCCTCACGAGACTATAACTCGTCCACTCGGATACCGAGGGGTTTAAAGGCTTGTTGCATACGCTAAATGCAACAGTGGTGCCTACGAAAGTGCACTTTTGTATTTAATGTTTTTCTTGTAGTTGTGTCTATTTTGTAGATTAAATAAAACAAGCGGAGCTTGGATTGGTGGTTGGCATTTTACACTTGGAGACTTATATAATTTGAGTATTATATTACATGTGGTAGAATACACATGCTTGGCGTTCCGTTTTGCGCCATATTTTTCAGAATTCAACAGAGAACTTAAGGACCCTGGGAAGTACCGTTTTCCCTTAATTTTCCCTATTTTTTGTATATTTATCAGTTCTCACATTGAGGGCAATGTTAAACTTAAGTGTGAAGGGGTAGCAAATAGGAAAAATTAATCATGTCCCTCCATGTTTGGCCTGCAGAAATTTTCAACTTTTCAACTGATATTTTCTGGGAAATTAAAAATTTTAATATATCCTTTCCTTTTAAAAATTAAAAAAATGCATACGCTTAGTAAGGCAAACCAACCGGATTGACATTTTTAACTAGCACAAAAATCAACCCACTTAAATTGTGAGAAATTTAGCCTTAAAGAATTCACGTATCCATCTTTGATACCCAAGATATTTTTTGCCTTTAGCTTGTTCGAGTTAGGGTTGAATGCAGTCATATGTGTCTATTCTGTCGTTACGGATGTGTACGTATGGTATTTGTCGCCTTTTCTGGAACATTGGTATTGGTGTAAAGTTATATGAGTGGGCCGGTAATTTAGTAGCTCCAGAACTTGTGTTTGATCATCATTTACTAGACCGCAGTGAGGTTAATTTATAGACAAAGTCGTATGATAAGAGGTGAAATAAATCCCTATGCAATCATGTATCTGCAGCACTCACTTTTAGTGTTGAGATCCCTAGTGTATCCCAAGAGCAAGAAAAATATGCTCGATGAAGAAGAAGTTTTGTGCCAGCCTTAGTTATCGCAGTATCTAGAATGAAAAGAAATCTAAAAACAAAGAAGAAAAAAGAAAAAAAGAGAAAAGAAAAGTAATAAAAGTTCAAAGTATAAAGCAAAGTTCGGGCACATGGAATCAAGTATCTGCTATTCACCCTCATCATTATTACGTTTTGCTGCTTTGAGATTTTTGTCTATGTGCTCACGCCACGACGGGCATGTTTATGTGTCTAGTACAAGTATATGGTAGCGACCTAGATTTTGTCTGTGCAATTGAGTGACTTCACAAATATAAAACCCTATCTGAGTGACTCATGTGAATTTAAAAATAAACACTTTCCCTATGTGAGGTGCTATGTTATATGTCTATGCCTAAAAAGTTATAAAACTGGTAAACACTTGTTAATCTAAAATGATTTTTCTCACGTCACGATAAATGATCTTGTTTTCTCGCTTTAATTGCTTGAGGGCAAGCAATAGCTAAGTGTGGATGGATTTGATAACGCCTAAATTATACATATTTTTGGCGGCGTTATTTATATATATTTGATCATTTCTCATGAACTTTCGGTACTTAATCAAGTATATTTGCTATTATATGTTCTAGGTACGTGTCGTAGAAGAAAAGGGAAGAATACACGAAGATTTGAAGCTTAAACGAAGAAATAACTAAAGATAATGATCTCCCAACACCTGTTCACTGTTTTTGGTCATAACTCGGTCATACGAACACCGTTTTAGTTGGTTCAAGCGGCCACGGAAAGAGAATTCAATTATCTACAATATGGACAAACATTCAAAAGCTTAAATGCCCCAAAAACCGATGGTTTTACAAAGAAGAACAACACACTTTATGAAGATACACTTAATTCGCGAATCTTGACCTTAATCCATCCACATACATCCCAAACTTGGTCCCCAAGTTATCTATAGCCTATAAATACCATCCCTATGATGTTTTGGACGAAATATCTCTTATCATATCATCACACATACAATTTACAAGAGAAAGATCCAAGAAACCAAAGAAGTACGCCGCACTTATCACAAGTGCGCCGCACTTTCCACCATCACTAAGTACGTCGCACAATATTTCTTATGCGTCGCACTTTCGTTCAAACTTCCTAAAGAAATGGCTAAGTTCTAATAAATGCTGAGTGCATTAACTCCTTAAGTGCGCCGCACAAAATAAGTTTGTGCGGCGCACTTTGGCCCCTGAAAAGCCTATAAATTAACCTTTGATCCAAACTACCTTGATAACAAAAATCATCACCACTATTAGAATCAAAGTTCTTGAATAAGTTAGATAGTCTTGGTTGAAGTTTGATTGGTTATTTTTAAACCTCACCTTTATATATATAATATATAATAAAATATAAAATATATATAGTAAGTATATAATCTAAAAACACAATCAATAAAACCGGGAAGTAGTATAGAATGTTCCCGGGTCGTTTATCCCCAACGAGGCTGGACTGGAGAATCGATACAGTCGGAAGATTGGAGTTTGAATGAGAGAAATGATTTGAGAGTGTGGAAAGCTAAGTTAAACAATGACAAACAAAAACGATTGAGAAAAACCTAAAAATTATGAAATTAAGCTGAAAAACGAGAGCAGGAATCCCGAACAAGGGGTCAAAAACCTAAAATCTTCAAAATTAACCCTACAAAGAAATTTTTACTTCTAAACTACTCTAGGGGACTAATAACGAAGAATGAAAAAGACTAGACTGAAAACGGAGGTCGTTTGACCCAAAAACGAGTCAAGACAAAATCCGTACCCGAGGCCCGTTCTTTAAAAATCAAAAGTTTGCAAAATTAACCCTACAAAAGTTTTTCTATTTTTCCTACGTAATATATGACTAAAGAAAATTTTCTAAAAAAGAAAAATATTTTTTTGATAATTTTTATATTTTTTATGAATTTTCTAAACTTTTAACTAAATTAAATTATAAAAAATACTAAACTATTTTTAAAAATTCTGAAAAAATTACTAAAATTACTTTATACTAGTACTGTCCTAAGAAAAATAAGAAACCCAAATTTCGGCTTATAAATAAGCCGAAATTAAGCTCGAAAGAGCTTATAGCTTAAAGGGCCAAAAAAAGGTTAAGTACTAAACCACTTGGGCTTCTAACGTAGAAGTCCCAAGGGCACAGCGGTAAGACTTGGTATAAAGAGGGGTGTATTAAGGGTAGAGACCCGGGTTCCAGTCTTGCTCACCTTTTTTTTTATGAAAACTTTTTATACAACTTTGATAAGCTCATTGAGCTTATCATTTTTCATAACTAGGACTTTTTGAGAAAGCTTATAAATAAGCTGAAAAAGGGGCTTTTTGTTGGACAGTAGCTTAAATTAAGCTTAAGGCTTAATGTGGCTTTTTCTCTTGACTTTTTAAACTACTAAGCTAACTTTTGAACACATAAGCTGAAAGGGATTTCTATCCCAACCTAAATAAGCACGTATGAACTAAAACCTAGCGACTAAATAAGCTAAAAAGAAAACTAAACTAGACAGAAAGCTTAAACAAGCTTAAAAGCAAATATGGCATTTTCTATTTGGCTGTTAACACTCAATAAGCAAAGAAAGGACTAATAAGCTAAGACAAATAGAAAACCAAGCTAAATAAGTAAAAGGGAATAAAAAGCTATGACTAATAAGCTCCTAATAAGCTAGAAAAAGAAAATAAGCAATTTACTAAACACAACAACAGAAACATGTCAAAAAGCCTACTTTGGGCTTAAATTAAAGCTACTTAGCAGGCTTCTTAAAGTCTACAAAGCTAGGGCCTAATAAAAGAGCTTATTGGCTTTTTAGAAAAGCCAAAAGATTGGGCTGAAGTTAACAAATAAGCTAGAAAAATAGGCTTGAAAATGGTGTCTAGCACCAAGGGACATAAACAAAAAAGGAGACTATTTTGACAGCTTAAAATAAACTGTCAAATAAGCCTCAAAATAAAAAATGAAGTAAGACAGATAGTATGCTTAAGTTGAGCTTATCTGCAAATTTAAGCACCTGCAAACACTTTAAAGTTGCTGATTTTTACAAAAGAAATAGATGAGTTATCTTTTGAAAAACTTGCCTAGTTTCATATGTGAAAAACTTAAAAAAATGTTGACAGATTTGACAAAGTTAAAAGAGACTTAACCTATTGGATTTTTACTCTAAAAAGATAAAGAGAACAATATTCTTAAGCTAGTTTTAACAGCTTAATCAAATAAGCACTTTGACCACAGTTTGAAAACCAAAATTTTGGATACTTATGAAAGAAACTTAAAAACAGTTTAAAAACCTAAGAGCTTGGAAAAACAGACTCAAATTAGCTTAGAGACTTAAGCCAAAGTTAACCAATTGTCCCCAACCCATACCATTGCATTTTTGACCCATTTTGGGCTTAACCCAAACACCCTCTTATATTTTTAAAAAACGAATTTACCACTTACAAAGACTGAATTGAGCCCTAAGTTTTAAAGACAACCACTAAACATGCTATTTTAGATAATAAAAAGTGAAAAGCAAACACAAATAAGCATTTGAAAAAGCTTATAAGCTAACAGCATTAATAAGCTAACTTAGACAGTTTTAAGCAATGGACAGGTTAATGATACAAGAGCAACTAAAGGACATTTTTAAGCTTAAATAAACACAAATAAGCACAAAAAGACATAGATAAGCTGAAAATAAGCCACAATAAGCAATGCTACAGTAACAATAAGCTAAAATTTAAAAAGAAAGCATACCTTTAATCCTTGCTCAAAACAGGATTGTGTGCACCTAAATAAGCTCTAAGACCTACCCAAGCTTATAAATAAGCTAAACTAAGAAACCCAATGAGCCATCCTTGTTTGCTCATTCATCCTTAGCTTAATCAAACAGTAGCTTTTTCCTTTCTTTTGGATTTTTCTTAAATTTTTGTATCACAGTTTAAAAACAGATTTATAAAGTGACTTATATTAAGCTTAAAAGTGAGCTTCAAGGAACAAGAACTTGGACAACAATTTTAAACTTAAATCTCCATTTTCATTAAAAGAAATTACAAGTACATGAAAGTTTAACTAAGTTACACTTAAACAAACTAAAACTGAACTTCTAAAACTTACACACTAAAAAAAAACTAACTCTGGCCTCCAGGGCTTACAAAGGCTTTTATAGCCAAAAATAAGCTAGGGTTTGGGGTTCTCTTGTCTTCTTCTTGGTGTGTTTCTTTGTAGACACATTTGAGCTGTGTGCTTGTTGTGAGAGTGGATTCCAAAGCAAATCCTGGCTCCTACACTTACCATGGTGCCGCAATCTTAGAAATAACAGCCTTTTGAAGCAAATTTTGAGGGATTTAGAGATTGCATCATTGCACATCCATGTGGGGGGTGGGGTAAGTGTTGGTGATGGTTTTGGAGGGTTGTGGACAGCAAACGAGGAGGGGGGAAATGCCAGAGGAGGGCTTGAAGTTTGGCGGGAATTAAATGAGTGAAGAAATACAGTACTCAATCCAGGGTAAAGTTTGGTGATTTGTCACATATAGTCCCTCAAGGTTATATCTCTTTTAGCAATTTCAGTCCTTGGTTAATGAATATTTGGGGACTTTGACAGAAATATTCCCCCAACGTTATATTTGAATTGCACCCATGGTCCTTATGAGTTATAACTTTGGCTAGTTGGCAGACTTGGCCCTTGTGGTTAATACTTTGGGCAATTGGCAGTTTTGGCCCTTGTGAGTATTTTCTTCTTTTTCCTTCATTAAATAAGTTAGGGACTTGGCAATTTTGGTCCCTAAACTTATTTTTCTTCACTTTTTGATTTTTGGATTTGTCGGGGTTGACTTTTTCACACTTGGGTTTTGTCTTGACTTTGTCTTTTCCACGCTTTTCCATTCCGTGTCCGGTTTTGTCGTTTTGGCTTGCCTCCTTGGCTCTCTCATTTCATATATCCTCACACACAACTCCCCACTTCATTTCTAACACTTATAATAGGTGTTTTTGGTGATCTTGGCTTGACAAACCAAGGAACCAAACACCCCTTCAACCCACCATCACCATCATCGACTACCACCACTCTCCACCATCAATTTCTAAATTTTAATCCATCCAAAGAAGTAGTAGTGAAGTGTAATTCGAATCTATAAGCGATTGTGATAGAATTTTTCATAGTTTCCGGGTTTACTTTGAATATAATATAGTTTTCATTGGGAAAACTTGTGAAATCATCAAACATTTTCTCTTGAAGTTGGTACAAATCTTGTTTATCCTTTGAATATGATCTTTACTGAATTCATGATGAATGTTATGTGTTTTATTACTTCTTTGATTATGGAGTAGTAATCTTATGTTTGTTTGGGCATTTTGTAATCTTGGATATGGAGTGTTTGGATATGAGTTTATTGAATTGGTAAAACATATTTTTATATAAGAAAATAGGCCGAAAGGTTTCTTTATATAAGTGTTCTATCAATCCATCTAATACATTGATTATAATAACTTATAAAGGCCGAAATGATTTGTTGTTATTAATCGATATAATCACTAGTTATATTTAAAGGCCGAAAGGATTTATAACTTATGATAACTCTATTTTCTAAATTTATAAACACTATTCCAAACACATCATTATCTAAGTGATCATTGCCTAAACAAACATACCTTAATCATTTGATTGAATCATCTTTTAATCACTTTCTTTACAACATTCAATATATGCAAGATTTGGTTAATTTGGTCCGTGACAATCTTATTAACCTTAGCACCTTAATTACAAACTGTGAAAACTTCAATTCCTATGGAATGACCTGAACTTACCTAAAGCTATACTATACACGAACGGGTATACTTCCCAAGTGTTGTGTTTTTAGTAAAAATCGGTATTTCTAATATTATAAATTTAAAGCTTATAAAACATACATCAAAGAGTTTGATGAAGATGATGACTGAAGCTTACTGTCCAAGGAACGAGATTAAGAAGTTATAGAATGAGCTATGGAATTTAACTGTGAAGGGTACCGATCTTGCGAGCTATACACAACGTTTCCAAGAATTGGCTTTGTTGTGTTTACGAATGCTCCCTGAAGAAACTGATTAGGTAGAAAGGTTCGTCTGGGGTCTTCCAGATAGCCTTTAGGGGAACGTGACTTCATCTAAGCCAACAAGACTCCAAGAAGCAATTGAAATTGAAAATAGTTTGATGGATCAAAAATTCATGTTTTTGCTACTAGACAAGCTGATAACAAAATAAGGATGAAGAATAATCCAAGGGATGACTATGTTCAACAACCAGCCTATATGAGGCAGAACGTAGCAAGGGTCTACACTGCTGGACTTGAGGAGAAGAAAGAGTATGCTGGAACCTTACCTCTATGCAATAAATGCAAATATCACCATATTGGACCGTGCACTGCAAAGTGAGGAAATTGCAAGAGGATTGATCATCAAACCAATGATTGTAGGAATCTAACTTCCGCAACAAATCAGAGGGCTCAAGTTGCAAATCAAAGAACCCTTACTTGCTTTGAATGTGGGAAACAAGGAAACTATCGTAGTGAATGCCTGGAGTTAAAGAATCAGAACCATGGAAACTAAGTTAGAAGTAATGAAGCACGTGGAAGAGTGTATGCTTTAGGAGGAGGAGAAACCGATCAAGACCCTAGCAACATTGCAGATGTTATCGATGCTTAAAGAGAGTTTTTTCTCATCTTGCCTAGTGAAACCTATGTTAGAACCTTATTCGACTATATTCTCTAGGGAGATTTACTTTGTACTTTTCTTTAAAATTCATTTTCCTATGTGGATGATTTTAAATTATCTATCAAATTAATGTGTCATGAAATATTTTACTTTAATTCTCTATTATTTATGCAAGCCACTCCCTAAATTATCATAGCCTTATACGCATTTTTACATCACCTTATAAACTATTTTACTACCACATGATAAACTATTTTACTATCATTAATAAATTATTTTACTATCGTTTAATAAACTAACATTTTATAAACTATTTTACAATTATTTTACTATTACTTTATGAACTATTTTTATTTCCATCACATAAATTATTTTACTATCACCCTATGAATTATTTAGCTATCGTCTTATAAACTATCTTACTGTTGTTTCACAAAATAATTTGTTGTCACCCTTTAAATTACATTGCTTTCGTCATATAAACTATTTTATTACACTATAAAACTACTTTAAAAATTTCTTTATGTATAACACTAGTTTGACGAAAATTGAGGCATTTGCATCAGTAGTTCCTCGATTAATATATAGCCTGATCACCTATGTCTAATTCAGGAAAGACCATGCTATGCTGAGAGTAGTCACCTTATAATTTTGTAAAAATCAATTTTCTACTAATATCCCCAAAAAGTAAAGTTTTGTGTGCGTGTTCAAAAATTGTGTCTGTCATGGGAAGTTGAATTAGAAATCATAGTAACTAAGTAGACCTTTACTCCACCTTGATATATAAAGTCAAGTTCATCTGACGCCAAATCCTATGTCAAAAAGTCGAGATGCATCACTAGTACCCTAGGACAATCCGCTAACAAGTTTGCTCGCCATCAAGGAATGTACCAAATCACCCATTCAACGTCGACGTAATACTATAGAACTTAATAGTTATGACGCCATCATAGGCATACATTCATTATCGTCCTGAAAGGAAAATATTATAGCTAACGCTTTGAGCCAAAAGAAACGGATAAGGCCACTAGGAGTTAAATTTTAGTCACAACAATAGATTTTAACCCGCCGTCACAAATCTTGGATGCTCAAGCTGAAGCAATTAAGGAGAAAAATGTCGAGATTGAAAAATATTCGTGGTACAGACAAGGAAATTGAAATCCGTCCCGATGAGACTCTTTGCATTAAGAAAACGAAGTTGTTTACCACGTTTTTGGAGGATTAACATAAGTATTCCGCAACAAGTACCCACGCCTCTTCGCCAACACCACTCCGGGAGACAACTGGAACTAAATTTCGAGATGAAATTCTTTTAACACAGGGAGACTGTGATAATCTACATTTTCAAGTCATTTTACGTTAATAAACTCAAAACTATTTACTTTGAACCTTTACGTGATTACTTTTAATTATGACCGTTAAGTAAAATCGCGTAAACTGAAAATCAACATTTAGCGTAAACCGGCATTAAACAAACATAAGTTTACTTCAAATGAGTGTTATATGATTATTACAAAGATAATTTATAAGTTTTCATATTTTATTTTGCAAGTTTTACTTAAAACGCTTACGTTTTGCATTATGAACCTTGATGCATGCATGTAAACCATACCACCTTTTCATACTTAACCAAATACCTACACTTATACATAATACTCAAAATTTAAATAATTCCCTCCCCCTCTAACATATAAAAACTCCCCCCCCCCATAATACACATTATAATATCATTTTTTTAATCATTTTGGTTAACCAAGCTAGACACAATATCTTATGGTTATTACTAGAGCAACAAGCAACAAAGACTTCTCATTTTCTCCCCCTCCCATTTCCAATGCCAACCTACACCCTCAATGGTCATTCATGTTTGGTTCCGTAAGAATAAACAAACACTAAATGCCATACTTTGTGTAATTATATAAGAGCTAGTATCCTTTACTCATAATACACTTAGCAAAAAATATATATATCATCTCTCTTTTTCTCTCTATTGTAACCGGCCCCAAGAAGAAAGCCAAGAGGGTTTTGGTTTTTGATAATTACAAGTATATTCTAAGAAAATTCTAAAGGGTTTAGTGTTAATCAAACAAGTCTTGATGTTTGATTTAAGTGTTAAACTAGTTAATCTTGTCATACTTCATCTTCAAGGTCTCATCATCTTTCTCATATTTTCAATTCCTATATTTTGTTATAAACATCCTACTTATCATGTTATATCACCAACTAGTTGTATGTTTAAATGATTCACAAAGAAAACAAGTAAATGTCTCATATATATTGATACTTGTATTACACCGTCGATTACATTCATTTACTAGTTCATTACGTCTAACCAAACAGACCCAAAGAGATTTAACCAGAATTTTTTGGAGCTCTTAAGAGCCCAACCCAACCATATGCTTGACTTTAACTCCACTCCTTGAATTAAACAAGCCAAACTTTCCATTTATTCTTTTTCTCTACAAATAGATCGCGAGTTCCATGCAGATGAAAGATGATCATTCAATTTAAACAGGGCCATCAGATATGTTGCAATCTTTCATGGATTCTAAAGCATATAATCTAAGATAGACATCTCCCTCACCAATAGAACGAGTAAAGAAGGAAGAAAGGGGAATATTAAGACTATTCATATCATGGCACGCCTTTAGAATATCACACCATGTAACCTTTGTGTCAATAGAAGCATAGTTTAGAAAATCACATCCCTTTCAGCCATGAATTGAGTGAAGAATGTGGTTCCATAAGGCATCCTTGTATGTATGTCATCTCCACAACATTTAGAAAGAAAACTAAGGTTAAGAGCTTTAAGAGATCCTATCCTGAGACCTCCCAATTTCACATGGGCAACAACTTTACTCCGACCCATGAAACTTTCTTTTTTTCAACCCCACCATGCCAAATAAAAAACTTGCTTCGGAATTGCTCAAGCAGTTTGATAATTGAAATTGGTGCCTTGAAAAGAGAAAAAAATAAATCGGTAGGTTAGTCATGAAAACTTTGATGAGAGTCGAACGCCCACCAAAAGAAAGAGATTTCTTCTTCCAATGCGCCAATTTTAATTCAACTTTAGTGACTACAGGATCCCAACAATTTTATTTTTCTCATACATGAACCAACCGTAATCCTAAATATATGAAAGGAAGACGTGCATTTTTACGGTGGATAGACCTCGCCAGTGTTCATGGACCTTGGCGTTGGCTTTAGGCGTAGCGTGGGTCAAGGCGTCAAAAGGCGCGCAAAGGCATGCTAAATTGCAAGGCGTGACGCCATTTTTAGAAGCTTTTAGAAAAAAATTAGGCTATTTTGTATTTAGGCTATTTCTTTTTGGGCTTAGTAATTTTTAACTTATTTTTGAGTAAGTATATGACCACGAAAACTACAAGTTCACAAGTAGCTACTGAGTTGATGTCCATTGTCCAATACCATACACTGAATATGCATGAGACATTTATGTTGACGTCTTCTAATGTTCTATGTGAATGGCTACTGAGTTGGTTTTGTTTTCGAATGGCTAACGGTACTTTAGCACAAAAACTTAAACTACTAGTAATTCAATTGTAGCCTCGCCGTTACGATATGGACTTTGGCGTTGGCGTTAGGCGTAGTGTGAGTCAAGGCGTCAAAAGGCGCGCAAAGGCACGCTAAATTGCAAGGCGTGACGCCATTTTTAGAAGTTTTTAGAAAAAAATTGGGCTATTTTGTATTTGAGCTATTTCTTTTTGGGCTTAGTAATTTTTAACTCAATTTTAAGTAGTAGTGAGTATATGACCACGAAGACTACAAGTTCATATTGCTTTTATGCATAGCACCTTTTGTAAACTCGATATGTATATGAAATATGATATTATTATATAAATTTATGAATATTATTTTGCTGCTATAGTCACGCCTTGACATACGTCATGGCTTCGCAAAGTCTCCTAAGGCTTGAGGCGTGGCCTTGCCGCCACGCCACGCCTCACGCTATTTATAACCTTGATAAAAACCTTAGAAAATATTGTAGTAACACTTATATAATATTTATACGCGTCGAAAACTTTATAAATATTATTTTATAAACCAATTAGACTATAAATAAATTGATGATATGAAAATAATAAAAATAATGAATCGAGCGAGATAGACTATAAATAATTTTTAACTATTAGAAAATATTACAAATGTCTACACTTATATACTAAATGGCGAACTTGACGTAAACATTATTTTGACTTATAAAACTAAATCACAAACTATTATATGGTGATATAACGTTATAAAATATAGTGCATCATTTTATTTTCCCTTGCATTATTCTAAATCGACCTATAATTAAATAGGTTGCGTGCCGGACTTTTTGTGATGATTTCCTTTGTTGATTTTCCTAAAATCAATACTTTTACTTGTGATGAGTTTATAGCCCCGGTTCACTTGTTTTACAATTACTTTAAAAATCTCGGGGTGATATACATTGCTTGTTTTTACAATAGGACGCAAGTATAATACTTTACAATTTTTACAATGATTATTGATGCGCCTAAGTACCAACAACCCGCAACGCCCATCATCATGAATCGTTAATTACCTTGTGTAAGTGCATGTGTTATATTAGATCTATTGGGATTGACATCCCCGTTCAGGTTTGGTCCCCTACAAGGCCAACGGGCGTATACCATATCGAAGTCTGGAGGGTCTCGGGTTAGACCCTTCTAATGGGCAAAGGTTATGTTTATACAATGTCTTCATTTCGGTGTCATGATCTTAGTGCAATCAAATTACAAATATTATTTAGCATTATATGTGTTACATACAACTTAAATCTTACTGTCCACAATTATTATTTATTCAAACCTATGAACTTTCTAACTTTATGTTGACATTTTTAAGCATGTATTTCTCAGGTGCCTAATTTGCTAAGGGGTAATTCAAGTGCTTTGGGTCTTAATGCATTCAAGACAACATTTTCATGGACTTTTCATGCACTACCTTCCCCGTTGTATTTTTAAACTATGATTTTTAATTGATGCAAACTTGGGACAACTTGTTTTGAACTTATTTACTTCAATGAAACAACGAGGTTATCTTCTAAACGACTTATTTAGAGGTCGTTCTTTTATATCTTGAGCTATTGTATTATGAAGTAACGCCCCCGGTTACTTTTCTGCTGCGACATATTTTGAGGGTGTTACACAAACAATGTAAAAACCTTATAAATACATCTTCATTTGTGTGTGTGATGTGTGCTTAAACACACATCATTTATACCCCGAAAAACACTTTAAATCGGACTAATAACCATAAAATATGGATACTTATGTTGCAAATATGTTTGTATTGTGTTATTATGTCTTACAGGTACAAAGGATTGAAAATGAAGCAAAAACGGTAATTTTCGAGTGACTTTCGACGATGTTTTCACATTTATTGAGATTCAAATGAACTTGTAAAAATCCCACGATCATTCCATTGGAAAGAGCACGAAATTATGAATCTATCGGTACCTTACTCGCCCATTGAGCCGTTCTTATTTGAACCCTATCGAGTCTTATTTGAGCCCTATCGAGTCTTATTTGAGCCTTTAGTTAATATGAATCTGGACTGCCAAAGAAAAGGGTTAAAAGTATTAATGTTACATAGTAAATACGAAACTATGCCTAGCATAGTTGGTATCACCGGTTGAATTAAACTTGGGACCTCTTGGTCTCGAGTTTGAATTCAGGCTTAGCCTTGGGTATGGATAATATTATCCACGCCACATGGCACTCTCTGAGTGGTCCACGTGGCAACCCAGACCCGATCCTGACCCGACCCAGTTGACCACCACCGTTGACTGGCAGTTGACCACCATTGACCGGTGGTTGACCGACCGTTTGGTGGTCCGACGGTGGTTGACTGGTGGTTGACCGTCATTGACCACCACCGTTGACCGTCGTTGACCGTCGGTGGCTGGCGTTGACCAGCGGTTGACCACCCGTTGACCTGCCACGTGGATGCTACGTGGCGTGCCACGTCACTGGCGTCTGTCCTATAAGAGGCTGCCACGTGGCGGCTAATGATTGTCTACGAGGTACTGTGCAAGTGGCGGCTGGACCAATGGGATGATGACACGTGGCACTGCAGTGATAGTTAATGATTGGGTACAAGGTTTTAGAAGGCATTCAGGGGTATTTATGACAATGATTGGCTACCAATGATTAAAGTGGAATCCAAGGCAACATAAATGATAATCATTGGTGGAAGTGAGCTGGCATATACGCGTAATGATGAAAATACCCCTCATTGTTGGGCTATAAATTAGACCACAGACGCAGCATTGGCAGTCATTCCTTTCATTTGTTTTCTCTCAATTTTCACATAGTAGGTAGGTAGCTTATTTTAGGAGTAGGAGTAGGGTAATTTAGCTTATTTTGTAAAAGCTTTTAAAGCTTATTAGATCTAGCTTATTTTGATTAATGAAGATGCTTTTTGGCAAAGGTTGGTGTTATTGTTAGCTTATTTCTATTGCTTATTTTCTCTCTCCTTGCTTTTTAGCTTAGTTCCACCCCCCCAAAATTTAAGCTCTTGTTAGCTTATTTATTCTTAGATCTTAAGCTTATATTCGAATAAGCTTCTTTATAGCTTATTTCATCTAAGCTTATTTTATATTCATTCTTGTTTAAAGCTTTTCAAGTAAGCTTATTTTAGCTTATTTTTGATTGCTTATTTTTTAGCTTATTGTTTTTAGATCCAATCTTTAAATATACCCGTCTCTCGTTTACTTGATTGAACACCTTGGTTTCGGGTGGATTAGATCTAAAAATAATAGATCTTGTCTTTTTAGCTTATTTCTAGTTTAAAGTTTGTTGCTTTTTTAGCTTATTAGCTTATTTCTTAGATCTAGTCCTTAAACATACCCGATTTTCATTCACTTTTCGGAGTTGAACACCTTGATTTTGGGTGGACTTAGATCTAAAGTTTTCATTTTTATTAGCTTATTGTCTTTAGATTAATTAGTAGCTTATTAATATATCTTGTTTATCATAACTTTGATTGTTTTAATGTTGATGAAATTGATCCAACACTTAGGCGAGGAGCTGATGGGTCTTATAAGCTTATTTTACTATTAAAGTTTAAAGCTTTTTAGTTTTTTAAAGCCATTTAGTATATAAAGTTTGCAACTTTATTAACTAAGTAGTTATATAAACTAATAAAGTTTTAACCTTTAGTGTTTAATTAAGTTTATAAGATCGGGTGGTTAAAATTCGTCTCCATTTTCTTCAATCGGGTTCTTCTTTCTTTTCCTTTTCTCTTATTAGTAGTTGTAGCTTATTATTTAGTTGAAAAATGTTTATGCTTATTTATTTTATTGTTGCTAGCTTAATTAGTATGCTTAGTGAGTAGTTTATTTATGCTTGTTAAGTGATTGTGATTAGTGAATTAAGTGTGGATTTAAAAAGCGATTATTGATTAATAGTTTTTGGATTATTTAGATTTCTCATTTGATAATTTCAAAGGGCAAAATCCAGAGAAATAATCAAACATTAAATCTAGTAATTAATACTTTTATAAGAAATTGTTTTCAATAAAGACCAACGTTTTGAGAAAATAATCTTTTTACGGGTAATAATTCGTCATTAAAAACTTTAATTCACACTTAAGGATCTTTTCACGTCGCTTAGCAAGCATATTCGTCTTATATTTTTTTTGGTCCTTTAGCTTTATCAATTATGTTTGTTTATGCTAGTTTAGTTATGTTAATTAGTGAGTTGTTTTATTATGCTTCTTAAGTGAGTAGTGTTTGGTGAAATAAGTGTGGAAATAAAAAGTGATTATTGATTAGTGATTTTCAGGTTACTTAGATTAGTGTTTTGGTTATTCGAGCGGGCAAAAGCCGTAAGAATAATTAGGCACTGATTTAGTAATTAATATCTTGATAAAAATTGTTTTCAATAAAAATCAACGTTGTGAGAAGATAATTATTTTGATGGACATTAGTTCATTAATAAGAGCTTACTTTCACTCTTAAGGATCCGAACACCTCACTTGACAAGCATATCCGTTTTATTCATATCTTAGATCTATTTGCTTTGTTTATTATTATTTAGTATTAATTTAGTTTATTATTTTAATTAGTATAAATACCAAAACCAAAACAAAAAGATAATCAAGCATCAAACGAAAAACATTAACGTGAATCTCAATTCAATTCTCCCCGTGGATACGACATCCGGAAGATTAATTATTACTTTTTCTAAAATAATTATTACATCCGACGGGAAATACTATATATATTACTTCAACACGTTTTTGATGTTTTATCAAAATGACGCCGTTGTCGGGGAGAGTTGTGTGGAAATCGTAGAGGGGGGTGAATACGTTTCCTTTTAAAATCTTAAAATATTTTGTATCAAATTGTCGATCAAGCGTGACACAATATGATGAGTGTTCACATAGTAATACATCAAATCACAACAATACAAACCAACACACAAATGCAAGTATAAATATAAAGCAATAAATGCGAGTATAAATGTAAAGAGATAAGTGAAAGGAAATGCAAACCGGACACGATGATTTATAGTGGTTCGGTCACGAAGCACCTCTTTGCCCTACTCCACTCCCCGAGTACCCAACTCGAGAGTTACTTCACTAGTCAACAAGCTCCCTTATGGCGGAGAAAACCGTACACAACTTTCGCTTATATCAATTTCCGACACTAAGCTAGATGTCGAGTTCTAATCTTAGCTAGAACCAATCTATCACGACTTCACAACTTCTTCACTACTTTCACAACTTCACTACTTTCACGACTTCATAACACAACTTCACAACTACACAACTTCTTCACGCCTTAGTATTCTTCACCACACTACTTCACTTCACAACTTCACTTCAACTAGACACTAATTTAATCACACCAATCTATCTAAACTTCCTATGATTACCACGATCTAACAACTAAACACACCATGATCAAGCTATTACACAAGTTTGGAATACATGGACTCGATCTTTACATTGTGAATGTAAGACATGTCACGAATGCACTAACTAACCTACATAACTTCGTATCTTAATGATAACGAAGGTTCTTCTCTTCACTTGAATGGATAGATTGATTGTATCACATTTTAAAACAAACTTATATTAATTATTTGATCAAAGGAAAGGTTTGAAAAGGAGGTTATTTTTATTCAGAGATAACTTTATGCAAAGAGGTGCGAAACTCATTGAGGAAACAGTCCACTTATTTATATGGAACAAAAAAATATTAATTTTTTATTTGGGCGGTCCCCTTAATTATACAAGGGCGGTCCCCTTAATTATGGCTGGTCCCCTTAAGTAAATAAGGGGGCCGCCTATTTTTCAAACGCTCCTTTTTTTGTCCTTTTATGGGGAAGGTTTTTCAGATCTTTTTAAGCCGTTTTATGAGGTAGAAAATTTGAATTCAAAATATTTATTTTGAATAAAATATTTCTTATAAATACAAAAATGTTTTGTATATGTTTTTTAAAAATGTTTGTCCCATTTTATAAAAAAATGTAAGGTTTGGAAAAATAAAAAATTTCTTTGATCATTCAACAAATTAAAGTTTGTTTGTTCATACCTTTAGTGATTTCGTCGGCGAACTAATTTGTGTTGAAGAAAACATGAGACGTCGAAAGATGTTAACGTATGAATTGATGATTTGTGATTACGAGTAACTTAAGCACTTTACGTTATGTGTTATAAGTTACATGTTTGTCATCACCAAAACATGAAGAGAATGTATAGATTAAATATCGTAATGTAATATTTCTACCAACAATCTCCCCCTTTTTGATGATGACAAAAAAATGTAAACTATAACTCATAGTAAAATGTATAAGTTACTTGTTTACACTTCTTCTCCCCCTTTTGTTGAAACAAAAAGGTGGACTCCTAGACGAGACTTTTACTACACTTCAGCTCTTCAATCAAAGAGGCGAGCTTGCATCATCCTAAGTGAAGTCTTTATTCTATCAATCCCTTTTAAACAATGACATCCCTTGAAGATTGACTCAAGCGGATCCATGGATCAAATTAGTTGCAAACTCTTAACCTACATCAATGGTTAGTTTCGTGCAAAAAAAATATAGGGATGAAATACACATATCAAGAAATGTGTAGATGTCTTAAACGGTTGCAAACGTAATGGCTTGGACATTTGCAAATGCTCCCCCTTGATTGGGGCACCAAGAAATCGAGTAACGGAAAAGTGCTACAAAACAAAGTTAGTAGAAAAATGGGCATAATATATATAAAATATATAATATATATAATATATATAAATATATATACTTATATAATATAATATTATATATATAATATATATACATATATAAAATATAAGATGAAGGATATATATGCAAGACATTTAGTGGGGAACAAATCATGTATGTTTTAGGTATATGCACTCTAAAGTGTGGCACTAAAGACAACAACCTAAATAAAGAAAAATGATGAATGCTTAAGACATGGAAATGTTTAGGAACCAATGATAAGATTTGACTTACACATGCTTAAGGACTAAGACTTGACCAACAAGTCTTATTATGTGAATGACTCCTTTCAGGTTCCTTATGGTATCGTCATCTAACTAAGATGATGATATGGATTTGAATAGACTAAGGGTTGTATTAAGAGATTCCTAAATCCTCAAGGTTTCTTTGTTAAGCATTATGTATGCTTTTCGTGTTTGGGGTGTTTAAAGATAAACATTATCGTAAGACTTTAGGTCAAAAAAAATGTTGATGATAATGATGATTTGTTGAGGAAACATAAACAAAGAAGGATGTGCGTAAATGGAGAGGGAAGGTGTTGACTATAGGTTTGTTGGGTGTTTTGTTGGTTGTTAATGTTGACGAACAATGGTGAAAATGTGAAATGAGGTAGTAGTTCTTTCATGGTGGAAGAAAGGTGAAAGACACGACATTATGATGACTCAACAACACTTAAAGATTGAATATCTTCTTTGTGTTCTTCACTTGCTATAAAGTGGAAATGATTGGATGATTAGAGGACGGGTGTGGGATGTTCTTGAGGAGATAATTTAAATGGTTTAGATGTGAAGGGCTTTATTGTGTAGTGATAGACTATGGGTGTAAGGATTTAAGTTTGAGGATGAGACGCATTTCATTACGAAATACACTTGACCTTTGACAACATAGGCACACATGCTTATGAGTGTCAGGATATGAGACGCATTTCATTACAAAATTCACTTGTAAGGAATGGTTACATGATGAATCTTCTTGTGAATATGACTAGGTGGATGACTCGAGATTGGTAGTATTAAGGATGACTCTGTTTTTCATTTCACTTTGGTGGTTTGGGGATGTACTAGAACTAGTGATCACTAACAAGAGTGAAGAATAGTTATGTGGTATGAGTGTATGGTAGAAGTTTATCTTGTGGTCTTGTGTATGATCGACATATATGTTAAGAGGCTTAAATTAATTTCGATTTAGTGCATGGGGTATACTTGAGTTGAAAAGAAAGTGAGTGTTCTTGTAAGTTTGTTTGAATCAAATATGTGAATTCTTGAGAGTATTTGGTTAAAGGATGTATGTGAACGAGTGTTTTTTCCCTTCCCTTTTAATTCGTGTTCATCCGGACATAAATTATGGAATAAAAAGAATACGGGAAGAAAAATAAAGACGGAATCAATGAGCTTGACAATGTCATGACGAATGACGGTTAGCATACGACGAACTTCATCCACAATGTTATGTAGCTCTTCTCGAGTATTGTAAATGTTCATAGAAGAATCACACGACAAGGTACGAGATTGTCTTAACGGTGGTAGCGGAAATGTAGACGGAAGAGATTAACCATCTATATAATAATAGAGGTGTGATTAAGGTTTTTGTGAAATGAATTAGACATAAATAATGAGTGACATTTTAATTTGCATTTCACGAATTAAAAATACTTAAGCATTTTGGATGAAATAATTAAGTTGTCGAGATTTATCGTAATGTATTTAATAGTAACAAGACTATTAAAATGAGAATGACACGTTTATGAGATTTGTTTCATCATTCCTAGACCTAGACGTAAATAATTAAACGGTTCACGTTTGAGTGGTTTGGTGAGGATGCCGGCGATGTTGTCTTTCGACGGAACTTTTTTGATGAAGATATTTCCTTTTGGACATTGTTGCGAAGGAAATGATGACGAATTTTGATGAGTTTTTTATCTTAAGATGGATGGATAATGTTTGATCCTCATTGTGAATGAGGTGAGCATGACGATAAAACATCGTGACATTTCTATGGGGACGGAATGGACTAACGGAAGTGAATGTACTTAGTCTTAAGGTGTGTATATTAACGAAGCTGCGAATCACTTATGTAGAAACTCTTAAGACCTTTGTCACTCGAAGGTTGATGTTAGCTTTTAGCTTTTGGAAGAGCGTTTTAACATATCTAGTTAAAAGGCTTGAATATGAATTTTTGGATATGACCTTTAACGCGATCGCAAGTTAAAGATACTTGAATATTTCGGATGAAATATTTAAGTTGTGAAACCTACTTTGAGGCGTATTAGATTTGTATCTAACCCTCCCTTGACAAAAGTATGGATCATTTGAAAAAAGCAATATGATGATTAGGGAATGTGTGAGTGAAGACTCTAGGAGATATAAGACCATTTTACGACTCTTTTGACTTTTTAGATGTGTGACATGGACGCGAAAAAAAATATTCTAGTGTGAGAAAATATATACCTAGATGCATAAGACATATAGATATAGGCATGCAAGTTTATCTAAGCATGCATCAACACAATAATCAACGAGATTAATGTGTAAGACTATATGACATTTAAACGTTAATTATCATACATTAAGCTAACATAGTGTAGGTGTACAATTAACGCGTAATTTAACACCCCCAAATTTACTCGCAGCGGAACTAATATTTGGGTGTTAAATTTATATCATAATAGTCACAAGAATATAAAGAACGATTCAAAAAGAGACATTTTAAAATCAACATTCGTCATATTACTAAATTAAGTTTCAACAAGATGTCCCATGAACGTTACCCAAAAGAAACATAAAAAGTTATCCATTACATCCAAACTTGTTTTTGAGCAAAGGAGTCAATTTTTAATATTTGATAAACAAAATCTAGCGCAAATCCTCCTTTTTATTGCCTCTAAGCCTCCAGACTTTAATTACCTGAGATAGACATGCTAAAAAGTCAACACGAAGTTAAATGAATTCATAGGTTTTATGAGTGATAAAGAGTTGAACACAAGCATTATAATATTCATAAGCATCATATAAACTTGTGGGCCAGACAAGCTATTAACCAACATTTGCATTGAGCTCGTGCCACCGATCCCATTCCGCATAAATTAGATAATCATAACCATATACCAATAATATTCATCATTTGCCCCCAAGGTTAGGTATTACGTCATATACCTACTAAAAATCTCGACACAATAGGTCCGTACATTGGGACTGCTCACAAACGAATCCAAAGCCCAAAAACAGAACTGGGCTGCTTAACCCATAACGCTATTTATTATGCAAAGCTACCCATAGTATCATAGGTAGTTAACGGCTCACGATTGGGGTCTTTTTACGTAAAGCTACTCAAGCAACATACCTCATATAATTGGGTCCAAGCATACAAGAAAACTACTTGTGTTCATTTTAGAAAACTAGCATGTATCTCCCTCACGAGGTTTAAGAAAAATAAGCGACGAGGATCGAGAAGCTGAATATATGTAACGAGAGAGGCCACTAATAATCACCGACAAACTATATGATGTGACGCAACTTAGTATGGTATATAAGTAAAACAATATGTAAGAATAGTTTGAAGAGTATGGGATATGTTCCTAAGATATGCACAACATTGCACCTAGACTTAACTAAGGTATTTTTACTCCCCAATTGGTGTGTGACCTGATCTCATATGTATTTAAACATCTACCAAGTTTTGCCATCTAATTCTAATTTTAGATATGGTTATCTATGCATTTACAATTTTTAACCAAGACGTAAAAACTAAAATTCTGGAATTGACTCATGTTCATGGACTTGTATCTCCTAATATATAAATGGTACAAACACATGGATTTCACCCCTGGAAAGCAATTGAATTCAAGTTTTCAAAACTTTAAGCCAATCAATCAACCCATTTACCAATCCACGGGAAATGTATTTTTACTAACCGTAAGTCAAAACAGAAAGTTGACTGAATTTTTACTCCTTACGGAAAAGACCATAAATCCTAATATATAATAGAAATAGATGTGAGGCCAATTGCTGGAGCTTCCCTAAGATATCTAGTACTGACCCATGCTTTAAAACCCAAACTTTTAGTTCAAAAACCTGGAGATTAACACGTTTTCTAATCAAAAGTCCAGACTTGACCTATTTTCGTATTTTGACCATAACTTCCTCATCCGGAGGAATTGGTTGGCCATCCAACTATCACATGATGCTAAGACCTATATCTACTCAACCATATAATTTAATAACAGGATCCAGGCCAAAAATATTTGATAAAATATACGCTTTTGCTACTGATTTAAAACTGTCCCTATAAAATCCATCCAAACCTATCCTAACATAATCAACCCTCATACAATGCTACTACACATATCCTAAACATATCACATACTTCATAACATAAATTTTTAGATCAAACCAAAGATCATAAGATCAAGAACATGCATGCCTCAAAAGGATCAAAATCAAGCATATGCATCTCCATAAAAATTAGAAAACAATTTAGGGTTTTTAGAGGAGACTTACAACACAAAATAGAAGCAAGAAAATGGATCAAACACAACCCTTAGGTGGGTGTGTAGGGGCTGCCGAATCCACAAGGATCAAACCAAGGCCAATCAAACTTTTTAATATACCCAAAACCTTCTAAAATCAAACCCTTTGTTAACCCTTTTGCTTTAAATCAAGTCAAAACTCTAAAACCTAAAATCTTTAAGAAATCAAGAACTTATGAACTCCATGCATGATGATTTTTATGGATGTAGGATGATTAGGGTTTAATGTAT
>BQNB010050159.1:4186-27418 GCA_026074375.1 Tanacetum coccineum | reverse complement strand
TTGGATGATGGTTTAGTTTACGCGATTTAACTATAAGATAATAATAGAAAGCGAACGCGTAAAACCCTAAAAATAAATAATGGAAATAATTAAGTCGGGAAATGACTTGAAAATGTGAAATGTTATAGTCTCCACCCATTAGAAGAGCCTTGTCCTCAAGGCTCAAGTTGCAACACTTGATGAAGGTACGGGTTTAGTGAAGAGATGCGGATACTTCTTTTGAAATTGGTCTTCGCATTCCCATGTGAACTCAGGACCTCTCCTTGAGTTCCATCGAACCTTGACAACTGGGATACAGCTTTGCTTCAACTGTTTGACTTCTTGATCCATGATCTCCACATGCATTTTCACTTAACGTAGCTTTTTTGTCGGTCACGGGCGGCTTGCATTCTTTTTTGATCTGAATGACCTTCTCGGTCGTCTCTTGAACTATTTCTGGACCGGTAAGTTGAACTTGTCCATCCTCGGCCCAACAAACAGGTGAACGACAATTCCATCTGTAAAGTGCCTCGAATGGTGCAGCCTTGATACTAGCGTGATAACTATTATTGTAAGAAAACTCAACTAGTGGCAAATGTTTAACCCAGCCATTTCCAAAGTTGATCACATACTCATATCCAAGCTAGTACCCAAAGCCTTTTGAAGTGATCTCCAGAAATTTGATGCGAACCTAGAGTCATGATCACAAATGATTGAGACAGGTATTCCATGCCTCGTGACTACCTCCTTTAGGTACATTCTTGCCAATTTCTCCATGGAATTAGCTTCTCTTATTGGCGTAAAGATTACAGACTTAGTAAGTTGGTCAACAATCACCCAAATGGTGTCATAACCTTGCGACGACTTAGGAAACTTTGTGACAAAATCCATTGTGATGTTATCCCACTTCCATTAGGGTATCTCGGGTTGTACCAACAAGCCCGATGGACTTTGGTGTTCGGCCTTGACTCTAGCACATGTCAAACATCTGCTAACATAGGCGGCGATGTCGGCTTTCATATTGGCCCACCAATATAGCTTCTTTATGTCTTGGTACATCTTGTCAGAACTCGGATGGATGGAGTATTTGGATTTGTAGGACTCGTGCATGATCAGAGTCCTTAAGTCACCATAACATGGCAACCAACTCTTGCCATTTAAGTATAGGGTTCTGTCGGTGCGGGGTTCCAACTTTTCTTTTGGTATATCCTTCCTAATCATACCTCCCACATCTTCGTTCTTGAGATTCTTTGGTTTCTGTGCTTCTATTTGAGCTTCTAAAATTTATTTGGGGAGATTCAAGGCTCGAACCCGTAATGGCTTAATCCGTTCTTTATGGCTTAAGGCATTGGCCACTATGTTTGCTTTTCCCGGGTGATAACGAATTTCACAGTCGTAATCACTGAGTAACTCTAACCAGCGACGTTGCCTCATGTTTAGCTCCTTTTGGTCAAGAATATGTTGTAAGCTCTTATGATTTATGAATACCGTACACTTGGTTCCGTACAATTAGTGCCTCCAAATCTTTAAAGCAAACACCACTGCACCAAGTTCCAAATCATGAGTAGTATAATTTTTCTCATAAATCTTCAACTGTCATGATGCGTAAGCAATCACCTTCTCATTTTGCATCAACACCGCACCCAATCCTTTATGCGACGCCTCGCAATACACAATGAAGTTCTCAGCTCCTTGAGGGAGAGCTAAAATAGGTGCGCTACACAACTTATTCTTCAATGTCTAAAAAGCTGCTTCTTGCTTGTCGCCCCATTCAAATGTGACTTTCTTTTGAGTAAGTTTGGTCATTGGCTTAGCAATTTTTAAAAATCCTTTAATGAATCTTCGGTAGTATCCAACAAGACCTAAAAATTGATGAATCTCCGTTGGTGTTTTAGGAGACACCCAATCTTTGATAGATTTGATCTTGGCAGGATCCACGTGAATGCCTTGATTATCAATCACGTGGCCGAGAAATTGTACTTTGGGAATCCAAAATTCACATTTAGAGAACTTAGCATACAATTCTTCCTTTTTAAGCAATTCAAGAATTGCCTTCAGATGTTCTTCATTTTCTTTCTTGTTATTTGAATAAATTAGTATATCGTCAATAAAGACAATTACAAACGTATCCAAATACGGTTTGCACACTGGATTTATGAAATCCATAAATACTGCTGGTGCGTTCGTCAAACCGAATGGCATAACTTGCAACTCGTAATAACCATACCGAGTCTTGAATGCCGTCTTTGGAATATCTTCTTCGCGTACTTAAAGCTGATGATATACACTGATCGCAAGTTACTTAGAAATAAACACTATTATCTTATAGTTGATCAACTAAATCTCGTCTCTGGGAGGGAGTACGATTCTTCACAGTCGCTTGTTTAAGTTCCGTTTGTCGATGCACATTCGAAATTGATCTGTCCTTCTTTTTGACCAAACAAGACGGAGCTCCCAAGGTGAGGAACTGGGTCTTTAAGCCCTTGTCGGTATAGTTCTGCAGTTGTCTGAAACTCTTTCATTTTAGAAGGAGCTAATCGATAAGGTGCTCGTGCTACAGGTGCAGCACCAGCCATCAAATCGATTTAGAATTCCAATTGTCGAGTCGGTGAAAGACCCGACAATTCTTCAAGAAATACTTCAGGAAAATTTCGAACGATTAGTACATCCTCAAGTCGCTTCTCCCCGACCTGTCTTCAGGTCTCCTTTGTTAGTACCAGTGCAAAAGGACTATGATGTCCGTTCAATCAATTTTTCTGAGTTTTGGTGCATGAAATGATGTTCAAACGAGTCTCGTTTCCCTGATTGTTCTTCCATGGACAATTAAGGTTTCACCTCCCTAGGGGATACGAACGATCTTCTCGCCATAAGCTATTATGGCATGATACATTGACAACCAATCCATAGCAATTATGATGTCAAAACTTCCAAGTTCTACGGGCATCAAGTCGATGTTGAACGGATGATTTAGTAAATTCTCTAATGGCGAGCAAATTTGATAGCGAATTGTCCTAGGGCGACTAGTGATGTGTCTTGGCTTTTCGGCTTAGGATTTGGTATAAAATGATGTTGACTTTATAGTAAGATAGAGTAAAGGTCTGCTTAATTGCTATGGTTACTAATTTGATTTCCTGAAGTAAACGCGTTTTACGAATATGCACACAAAACTTTACTTTTCAAGGATGTAAGTATAAATGGATTTATTGACAAATGTTACATGGTGACTACTCTTAGCATGGCATAGTCATTCTTGAAAATTATACATAGGTGATAGCTATGTATATTTGAAGGCTAACGATGCAATGCTCATTTTCATCAAAATTGTGTTATGTATAAAGAAGTATCAAAGGAGTTGTATAAAGAAGTATCAAAGGTTTTACAAGGCAATAGCAAAATGATCATGGGGTGTCGATTAAATAAATTTATGTGATGAAATTGGTTTCATACACTGACTCTACGGTCATCTTAACGTGCGACTCGTACTCCTCCTTAGACTTCAGTTCGGTTTAAAATATCGTCAAAATATATACGTTAACTAGCTTGTCTATATACGGTCATGCACACCTGACTCATTAACTCTTTAAAAACCACTGGTGCATTGGTTAACCCAAAAGGCATAGCTGCAAACTTTAACGTCTCCACTACGTACCCTAAAAATAGTCTTAGCTACGTCATCTCCGTGCACCCTCCATTGGTGATATTACATACGAATTTTCTATCTCACTCTTCTTGAGATAATCTATGCACATTCCAAACTACCCACCTTTCTTCCTACCAAGAAATACAGACGCTTACCACCACGAGTTATTATTCGAGCCAACCTTTACCTTGCAACTCTTTCAATCATTCCAACAACTTTTGCCTCTCTAAAGGCGTTTAAACGATTCGAGCCTTCGCAAATTAGCGTCGCTCCTTGTACTAATTCAATACGAAATTCTTCTTCACGACGAGGGGTAAAACCCACTACATCCTGAGAAACACTTCGAGAAGCTCACATACTACTAAAGTATTCCTACGAGACCTCGCATCCTCTTTAGTCCATTTCCTCACGAACCTTAAACACTTTTTAGCTCACTAAGGTATTTTAACTACCTTCTCGTGGCATACCATCCCAGCCTTATGCCTCAACAACCAATTCTCTCATACAGCAACATCAACGCTCCCATAACTAAGAGGTACTAAGTAAAACGAGAATTCTCAAATTCTGACTTGGAATCGCAAATAATTCTATTTGCTTCGCTATCATCAATCGCACCACTCAGAAGATATGACCTACCATCAACTCTAGAACCACGCCACGAAGAAATACCAAACTTCACATGCACCAATTGGTATGGACTCAAAAATCACACAATCCCAAAAGAAAAGAAACAACCAAATATAAACATTGACATAACGAACGAACCTCAGACCTAACAAACGCATCAATGATGCTAGAAACACCCAATGAATAATACCACGTATCACGACCCATTAATTAAAAGATCAAGAACCTTTGTACAAAAACCGATTTTTTACCCAAGGAAACTTTCCCTCATACCCTTATACCAATCATTTTAAAACAATAGAATCACCTTAGTTAATAATGCCAATAATTTTAAGTGTAAAAATAAATTTAAATAAAATTTTCATAAAATTATTTTAATTATGATTTTATAAAAGAAATCGAAAGATGGTTAAAAACAAAATGTGTTTGCATAATATTTATATAATTTATTTCGAAAGAAGTTTATAAACACCTAAACGATAGTGATATCGACTACACAAAATACTTTGTAAAAGGCATATAAGAACTCGCAACAAGAGACATCATGATAGCAAAATAGACTCCCAAAATACATTAAGGATTCCAATACCAATTATATTAATTTACTTGAAAACGAACACGACAAGAACTCTTGCAAACCAAACAAACCATAAGGACCCATCCATACCAACGGTCTTAGAACCAAACCAAAAAGTATCGTCACCTTTAGACAAAGAAAAACAATCAAAACGCCAAACGGAGAACATAGAACACCAGTTCTATGATAACATCCTAGAATACCAACATGAGCGTTGGATATCTCAACGAACACCGACCTAACGAACCAACTTAAGAATCGCAACGACAATACCAACAAGTATCCGATGTATCCGCAAACGATAGATGAATGGGAACCTTACCATCTATGCAACCCAACCTAATATAATCGCCAATCGGTTAAGAGAGGAATTCTCTAACCACACAATCATCCTCAACAGGATCTCACATCACATCTACACTACCATCTACACAACTATCCAGACTTACATCCTTACATAATACATACAAGCAACAATGATCAATGCAATCAAAGTCACAAGTCCATGTGTGTGTTGCCTTTATAATTATGTTCGCGACCATAATTATAATTACACCTTTTTTACACGTGTACTTACTTCCAAAACTACACATCTCAACGATAACACACATCTACCACATAGCACTTAATAATATTCCAAATATAACTCAAACATGATAATCCATCTAACGAACCATAAAATCCTAATCGACCAAACGAAACAGAAGTCACATCGTGACCCAAAATATAAAAGCAATCCTCGATTATAGCAACACATCGAGGTAGAAAACGAAATAAACTTATGTTGGGCCTCGCTTGGGTTTGACTTTTCTCTCTCAAAAGTCACCCAACTCCGCGGGTCCAGTGAGGAAAACAATCTCCCAACGATATCTCCTAGGGGTAGGGGAAGACATGACTAAAACAATAACAAAGGGGTATATACTATTAGATCCCCATAATGAAAAAGTATATATTTCATATTATATAGTAGTAATTCAAAATAGAAAAAAAAATTCAAAGCTTTTAGGTAGCGGGAACATACGGTATATACGTACACAAACACTTATGCCCTAAAATGCAACTATATGAGGGACCCTTAAGCTATAGTCTAGGCTCAACCACCTAGTTCTCTATAACCAAAGGCTCTGATACCAATCTGTCACACCCCGCCAAGGCGGAAACGCGAGGCGTAAACAAGAATGGATATCATCACAACACATGGTGTCTATATAGAGAATACTAAAATGAAAACTAAAGTAAAGCAAAGACACAAAGTGTCATAACAATACCCAAAACCTAATGGTGTCTTTATTAATGAGAAAGAGGTCTCGTCAATAAATGACATGCAAAAACATAATCCAAACAATTCATGCAAACGCATTTATTCAAACAGAAAGCATAAATAAACTCCAAGCATCCTACGGTCTCTTCTAGCCACTTCGCTCTATCTTAGCACCATTAAGCTCACCTGAAAATGATGCTTAAAACGTCAACATAAAGTTGAGCAAGAATCATAGGTTTACGACATACAATAATATCCAAAAACTTTCAATTAGCTGCTGCAATTACCAAAACAATTCATGACAACAAATAACAACAACAGGACGGAACGTGCCCACGATCCACAATCATATCAACTACATATGTGCGCTACATGGCCTCATATTAGCTCACGTAGTCTTACCACCGTCAAACCTCGTTTTGCATATTGGGATCCACAATACCAAACATATCATATCGCAACACAACGGGATGGAACGTGCCCACAATCCAATACACATAACTACAGCAAGCTTAAAACATTCTAACACGACAACAAGCATCATTCGCACCCCAAAATAACATGAGAAAAAGGGGCTATGAAACTCACATTTGCTTAACTTTCCAAAAGATTCCAACAAAAAGCTTCACAATACAAATTGCCCGTTTAGTGGGTGTTCTCTTAAGGATACATACCCCCGGACAGGGCTTTCAAACCCAATAGATCTATTTATTTGTACAAGCGTTCACCCATCATAGGCAATTAACAGTTCATGAAATTAGGGTCTTTTGGCAATAGCTACTCAATGAAATCAATATGTAATCGGGTCCAGCATACTAAAACAACTTGTGTTCATATTTTCAAAGCAAACATGTATCTCCCTCGCGGGGTTTAATAAAACATTTAAAGTTAGAAAGGCGAGGCTATGAACTCACAGTGAATAGAAGTGCCAACCGAGAAATCACGTAAAGAGAAGGAAGCGACAAGTCAATCACGACCTATAATAATAATGGTTTGCGTTTTAGAAATCAAGTTTAATAACATAAGTATACTTTTATATATAATACAATACATGATTAACATGTTTATAATCTTACATGTATAAAAATTTCATGTCGAGAATCCAAGATAACTTAAGAATCTTCCAACTTGCATTTTCTAAAACTTTGCCAATTTTTCAAGTTACTAACTATCACCTAATGAAACCGCAAGCGACTTCATCTCTTGTCCAACTCTTATTTCTAAATACCTATATGTATTGTTATCTCACTATAGTTAGCGTTAAACTCTATGATCATCTTAACTATTTTCAAATAATGTTGCAATGTATAATGTCTAGTTTTGGTTCAGCAGGAACCTTGTAAAAGTAGGACAGCAGAAAGCCCCTGAAAAAAAATCACAAAAATCTGGAAAACTTCCAGGAGGTCACACATATCATGGGAAACTTCCAGTTTAAATTTTGTAGAAAATATGATGTTTTGACCCGTCTGCACAGCCTATCTCTACAACTAAAATACAGGACAGCAAACTCCGTGTTGACACTTGGGTTTACAATTGCCTTTTGACCCACTTTAAAACCTTGAAATTCGATGAGACCTAGTTCATTGGAAAGTACATTCGACGTGTACATACGACATAAGTTATCCATAATGTCCTGCAAACCTATCAATGCTATCAGCATGACCAAGTTACGACATCCTAAAGTTGCCCTAAAATTTGGATTAAAAATGGTTATGCAGAATTTTGCCGAGACTTTTTCCAAACTTCAAACCAACATGTAGTATTCGTTATTAGGAGTTACAAGGCGCGCGAATTAGTGCCACGAAGCTATGGATAAGACCAACGCTAATCCTAGTTCAAAACCTATTCAATCAAACCACAATTTCGCCAATGCCCACCTGAACTTTCTGGTTTAAAATGGGACTTAATAACATCTTTTATTCATTAATTTCTCGCATCAAAAACATATTCAACACGCCTAAACTAGCCTAACACATCATCCTCAATATGCTAAATCATTGAATAATCTCAAAACACATTATGCTTGCACTAATAAGGATTCTCAACATTCAATTTCATAACATGTATTATATATATATTTAATCAAAATAGAAATTTAAGAAAATTACCCACAAAAGTATCACAATAGATTTGGTAATTATGCACTAATAAAGCACCCAATCACAACCAAAACCACAAAAAACCCCTATGGTTTTGATTTACTTCGCCACGGCAACACGACAACCAAACACAAAGAACCCTAAACCTTCTTGAACACAAAATCTTCAATATTCACTAGAATAACACCCAAGGCTCCTTTTCTTCCACAATAATTCACTAATCTTGAAGATAATTAATTTTAAAAACCAAGAATCTTGAAAACTTCTTGCATGGTGATTTATAATTGATAGGGGATAATAAGAGTTAATTTATGAAGGTTTTTTAGTAATAAGGAGGATGATTTGATGATTTATAGTAAGGATGATGATGATCATTTGTTGTTGCCTTGGCGTTGAACGGGGAAAAGCAGAGAATAAGAGTCCGTGATTTCTATGGAATGAATATTTGTGTTATATGTTAGTTCGGTGTAAATAATATAATGAGAGTGTTTGGGCTTACATAGCCGGTTTGTAACAAAAAGGGAGTGGGGTAATGGGCTTAAAAAAAATAAAAAGGGTATATGGGTTTAGAGTTGGGCCGCCGGTATGGGGTAAAGAGAAGGGTTTGATGGGCTAATTTTTATACTAACAAATTTATACTAATGAACTCCGGCCCAAAAATTAATTAACCCTGATACTTTTTATAAAAACACAAGTTTTGATTCGGTTTATGTTTAATAAAAATAAAAGATAGAAAATAATTAAAATAAAATAAATAAATCCTAATGGTTAAAAGTCGGCATTCGTGATTTCTCGTTGACATAACGGACGAATTAGCTTGTAATACTCGCGAGGGTTTTTAAAATTGTCGATTTTATTAAAAATCGTTTAAGAAAATAAAATGAATGATTAAAAATATAAAATTTAATTATAAATTTAAATTAAATAGTGACCTTAAATACGGGTTTTACATCCTCCCCTCCTTACGTAGCCCTCCGGTGCTCCGATCCCTCATAACTCGTCTTTTCCTTGTCCGATGAATAAGAGCGGATATTGCTTCTAAAGAGGTCTTCCGTTCCCACGTGAACTCCGGACCACGTTCGCGAGTTTCCAACAACTTTAACGATTGGGGATACGACTTTGCTTGAGTTTGCTTTACTTCACGATCCATAATTTCAACCGGTTCTTCTATAAATGCATAACTTGTCATCGAGTTGAATTTCTTCAAGCGGGAAATCAATTCTACATCGCACAAACACCTTTTTGAGATTAGGAAGACATGGAAACGAACTATAATCCTGTTAATACAAATAATGTCCAAAAACGTTTTTTATATTTTTCGACCTCTCAATGTTTTGATATACCAAAATGTAAAACGTTTACGATAAAATTAACGTTTATAAATTACTATCATAAATTCTATTTTTTTTTTTTTATGATAAATCACTTAAGGCAGATAAACAAATCATTAAACATATTATTGATCAAGAAAATAAATTTTTTCTTGAAATCCTTATACTTCCACAAAAATGTTATTAAAAAAATATAAAAACAATATTTATATAATTAAAAGAAATATTTTATAAAAACATAAAATTGAATTTCAATTCCCCCCCCTCAAAATGGCAGTTCCATAACAGATACAACCTTCACCACAAAAGACAAAAAGGGAGCGGAGTCTAGTGGCGGCCACCTATGAGGGGTGCGGCCCCCTTATATATAAGGGCCGCCAGACCGCCACCTACAACGCTATTTTTTGTCCCTATAAAAACTGCAAGGCCACCCATTTCAAAATCAGACTTCCTTTTAGCCAAAAATTCTATCAGCTCAAGTTTTCTCTCTCTACCTTTCTTTCTAAAACACATATCTTGATCACTAACTACCTTGATTTTGTTTCAAGTGATTAATTTTTTCTTCCTCCCTTCTTCACTCAATCAAGTGCCGAAAAGAGACAATCGTATTCTTCTACATAACGAATTGTTTAGCAAGTGATCTTTCTCTCTTTCTCTTCTCAAGATCACAAACATTCATTAGATTTATTTTGTTTTATTATTAAGTTGGGATCAAGTGTTGATCCAAGTGAAAGATTGTATATTGGTAGTGATATTGGTATGTGTGTCAATCCAAGAGTGTAATCTTGTGATGTTGAAGACTTAATGAAGGTCTAAGATTGTTTTCTAGCTAAGATTAGACTCCGACATCTAGCTAAGTATCGGAAAAAGAAAGTAAAGCGATTGTAAACGGTTTTCCTCCGCCTAAAGGGAGCTTGTTTGACAACGCTATGCAAGCTCGAGTGAGTGCCGGGTGAAGAGTAATAAGAGTGCGTCGTTGCCGCACCACTATAAATCTCGATCTCATTGTATGAATCGATCTTTCTTTATACTCTTATACTATTATCACTTGCATTATTAATAGTTTATTGTATCCATATTGTTTGTTTGGATTGACATACATCCGAATCAAACTATACTCTAAGCAAACTTTTCAAATGCTAATTAACCGTAACAACTAGTCACCCCACCACTAGTCTCTACAATTGATATCAGAAAAAGGTCACTCAAAGATTTTAAAAATATATTGTATTTTAAAGCTTGATCGATCTATGGATTCCTGACAAATATCTAGAAGGGCAATCTATGCAAAGACCACCACTTTTTGAAAGCGATAGTTTTATTTATTGGAAAAATAGATTCGATACATATGTTAAATCAAAAGATCTAGATCTTTGGCATGTTATTACCAATGGTGATTTTCAACCTATTATTCAAAATCCGAAAACCAAACTTGATAAGGTTACCCCTTTTGAAAAACAAACGGATGATCTTAAGAAAAGACTTGCAAAAAATAATGAAGCCAAAATGGTTATTCACAACGCTTTGCCTAGAAAAGAATATGAACGAATTTTCATGTGTAATATCGAGCAAAAGAAATTTGGAACCTTGTTAATCCACACATCAAGGTAGATAGTCAAGTCAAGATAAAAAGATTGACCTTTTGGTCCACAATATGAACGATTCTCATAGTTTCGAAGACAATCTATAAAATAATGCTTTTTTCTAGATTTAATACTATATACTAGTCTTAAAGCTCTTGATGAAAGTTATTCTAGTAAGAACTACATAAGGAAGTTTCTTAGGGCTCTACATCCTAATGGAGAGCAAAGTTCATGGCAATTGAAGAATCAAAAGACTTGACATCACTATCTCTTGATGAGCTCATTGTAAACCTCAAAGTCCATGAGATGATCATCAAGAAAGATTCCGAAATAGTCAAAAGCAAAATAGTGGAAAGAAAATCTCTTGCATCAAAGGCTAAAAAGAATCTAAGTGATAAATGTTCGAACTTTCGTAATGAAGACGAAGAGTATGCCATGCGCGGTAAGAGACTTCAAGAAAATTCTTTAAAGAGAAGCAGGTAGATTCGTGAGACAGACCTCGGAACGAAAAAAAGAAACGTTCCAAAAAGCCGGATGACGAAGACCGTAAAAATGATAGAAAATGTTTTAGATGCAGCGACCCGAATCATCTTATTGGAGAATGTCCAAAACCACCAAAAGATAAGAACCAAAGAGCCTTTGTCGAAGGTTCTTGGAGCAATAGCGGTGATGAAGATGATGAGAAGGTCAAAGACGAAACATGTCTTGTAGCTCATGCATCAAGTGAGGTATGTTCTGAATCCTCTTACTTTAGTGATGAAGACTCATCAATTGATATATACACTTATAGACAAGAATATGATAAATTATGTAAAATGATTCTAAAGATAATTCACTAAAAAACGAAAGATAAAAGCCACAGAAATAACGTATAAAATGAGCAATAGAGAACTAAAAGCTAAATTTAATCCATATTCACAAGAAAAAACAAGGAGTTGATTCTCGAAAGTCATTGTTCATGTACTCAAATTGAGAATGAATAAACCCAAAGATGAATCCACTATATAAAATAAATTTGAAAGAAGTTACACATTGCTTAATGTAAATGCTATAAATCAAAAAACCCCCGTTATAAATTATGTTTGAGGGTTTAATTCATTTGAAGCATCATCTAGTAAGAACAACGGATATAAATTTTGTAAAAACATCAGAAAAAGGCAATTCCTCTGATGGAGGTCCCTTAAATAGGACGCCCCATAAACAGGGCAACCCCCAAAGTAAATAAGAGGACCGCCACCAAGACACCATATATCTGAGAAAAGTGTTTCATTCAAAAATCTATTTTGGATCCTATACCAAACACACTAATTATAAACAAAGTTAAAGTTATCGAGTACAAGTGACAATGAAGTCAAACAATTTTAAAAAACCATTGTCCAAAACCAAAGAGTTTTGGATTTCAAAACAAAACTTTAGATAAAAAACTCCACCACCTCCTAGCAGAGTACCAATACTAATTATTCTCACCTAGAAACACAACCGCACCAAGAAGACATTTGGTCCTCAAAACAAACCCTACAAGCTTACCTGTAACTTGGAACAACTATTCACGACAAAGTTTACATGCCATGGAAAATGTGTCATCCATTCTCACATATCCTAACCAATTGCATCAAATGCAAGGATGTTTGTGCACTAACAACTTTTTAAGACCCATGAGATTTGGGACCAAATAGTATGAAGTTATTGTCTTAACAATAAATAGATATGCCTTGGAGACAACTATGAACCCCATTGAAGTAGATCAAGGTAGCGGATGCTCAAACATAAAGAAGGTTAACCGAGAAAGCCCCCTCTTCTCACACTTACAAGTCAAACAATGAGGTAGATGTTGTTTTTGGTAGGTATCTTCGCGGTAACATCAATTGGCGAAAGGTACGATACTAAAGACTCTCTCAAAATAGATAATGTAGAACTTGTTGATAACTTAGGATTTCCCATGCAATAGTATAGACAAATATGTGACAATAAGTGTAAAGTAACTTTCTCTGAACATGATAGTGAAATCACTAGGAATGGTAAAGTCATAGGTAGAGGTATTAGGAAGAAAGGCTTATACGTAATGAAGTTAGGAAATAAGCCTAAGGATCAAATTTGTCTAGCAACGATTGATGAAAATTCCACATTGTGGCATAGATATTTAGGTCACGCAATATGCGTCTCATTCAAATCGTTCGCCTCTAAAGAGAATTAGTTAAAACTTACCTAGGATAAGTTTGATCACATTTTTTGTGATTCTTGCAAAATGGAAAACAACTCACTGCTAGTCACAAAGCCTAAGAATTTAAACTCATGAATATATGGCTTAGAACATCTCCACATAGACTATTTTGGTCCATACTGCCGTACGGAGTTACGGAGGAAACCGTTACACACCTTAAATCATAGTAGAAATGATCTACTCTAGTATACTTGGACTAGATTCCTACAAGGATAAAACCGAAATCCCTTGATCAATTTCGAAATTTTTAGTAAAAAATCCAAAATCACTAGGAGTACCATATGTTAATAAGAACCGATCCACGGTAGAGAATATTGAATAATGAAGTGCAATATGGATAATTTTGTGATGCCAACGGTATTACCTTACTTAACTTCTCGCTCCACGTACTCCTCAATCAAATGGCGTGGTTGAAAGGAAAAATAGGACACTTCAAGAAATGAGTAGAACTATGTTGAACAAACAATCATTACCCCCAAAAGTTATGTTGTAATGTCGTAGATTATTTCAACATATATACTTAACCGAAATCTAATTAGAACCATCCTAGGAAAAACAACCTATGAAATCTTAGAGGTAGAAACCTACTCTTGTTATTTTAAGCGTGTTTGGAACCAGTGCTTCATCCAAACACTAAAGATTACCTTACCAAAGATCGAACCCAAAGATCTTACATCGATGGTTGTCTTTCTAGGTTACTCCTAAAATAGTAAAGCCTATATCATTCTTAATAAACAACTAGAAAATCGAAGATTCACTCACAGGACATTCGATGAAACTCTCACCCTGCAAGCCACATCACCCTTGTGGATGATGACCTAGATGAAAAAGAAGCTATTAGGAAAATCGAAAAGAAAAATCATAAAAACAATGTTGAGTATGAAACCTCTAGAGATTGATAAGTAGTCAATATTAAGGACACTAGGAAGACAGCCGTTAGAAAATGTCACAGAAAAGGAACCTTAAACAATGAACCCTTAGATCCACATGCCCAAAAACCAAAGCAACTTTTATTGCTTCATTTCTACAAGAAACCTAAGAAAGTAAACGAAACCTTAGGAACTGAAAGTTGGAGATAGCCCACCAATGCAAGAAGAATTAATCAATTCATTCTAACGACGTTTGGATTAGTTTCACAACCTAAAAATATGACAGATAATAGAACTAAGCTGGGTGTTAGAAATAAGTTAGATAAGAATGGTATTGTTTCTTGAACATAAGGCTAGAATAGTATGCTCAAGCTACAACCAACAAGAGGGCTCGATTATGATGAACTTATGCTTCGGTTGCTATACTTGAGTTCGATTAGAATTTATTTAGCTTAGCTTGTGCCATTAGATTTTAAAAGTATTCCAAATGCATGTAAAAAGTGCGTTCCTGAATGTTTTTATCAATGAGGAGGTATACGTGCATACACCTCCGAGATTCATTGATTTTGAAAAACCGAAATCATGTTTTATAAAATTAAAGAAAGCTTTATATGAGTCTAACAAGTCACCCAAAGCTTGTGATATAGATTAAAAGCTTTTCCCTAATAAACATAATATAAAATGGGAATGGTAGATAACACCTCTTTTTACTAAGAAGAAGTACAAATCTCATATTTTCAAATATATGTCGACGACATTGTTATTTGGTTCTGACTTTCAAGACATGTGGATGATGCATTTTCCAAAATCATGCATGATGAGTTCGAAATGAGCATGATGGGTGAACCTAACAACCTTCTTCCCATGGATTACAAATTTAAACAAATGAAAATTCGAATTTTCTTTAATCAATCTAAGTAATATAAAAAGAAAATGCCATAAGAAAATTGGTCTAGAAATTCAAACCAATGAAAACCCCCATGTCTTCCGATACTAAACTCACGAAAGATGAAGAGTGTGAGTCGGTAGATAGTACCAAGTATCGTTGTATGATAGGTAGTTTACTATACCTAATGGCAAGTAGGCCCGATATCATGTTTAGTGTCTGCCTTTTCCCGCTTCAAAGGCTCCCCAAAACCTCTCACCCTAGAATCATAAACTAACTTTCGATACATTAAAGACTCTACACACTTAGGATTAATGTATCCTAAGGAGACCCCGCATAAAACCGTAGTAATGCGACACTGATCATGGGCGGGAGATTTATATGGACCGAAAGAGCATACTAGCGTATTGTACATTCGTGGGATGTTGTTTGACATCTTGGTTCTCGAAGAAACAAACCGCTCTTGCTATATCCACTACCGAAGCCGAATACGTAAGCGCCAGAAAGGCATGTCAACAAGCACTATGGATGAAACAAGCTCTCATCGACCCGACTACGACTCGACGACGTTCCCATCATGTGCGACAATAAAGGCGTGATTGACCTTAGCAAAAACCCGGTGCAACACTCTCGTACCAAACACATCGAAATTCGTCACCACTTCCTCCGTGATAATGTTCAAAAAGGACATATATCTATCGAAAAAGTACCGTCCGTCGACAACATTGCCGACATTCTCACTAAACCCCTTAAACGTGAATCGTTTAAGATCTACGTCCTGGTTTAGATAGATGAACACATTCCATAAATCATATTAAGTACGCATCTCTTTCTTCTGTCTTAATTCTAGTCCGTGTTCCATTCCGTGTCGTGACAACTTAAATACTTCATCCGAAGTACTTTAAACACATTTAAATTGTGAAATGCAAGTTAAATTGTCACTCCTCCTAGTCAATTTTTTTGTCAAAACAAAGTCAGAAATCACTCTTGTCGGGCGGCCCCCATATAGGCGGCCCTCTTATATATAAGAGGAGCCCGCCAGAGAAATGACCGTCATAAAATCAGAGAAAACGAAATATGTACACCTGAAACCAAAATTTTCAAAACACAAAAACAAACACCCCCTTACCAGCGGCCATTGACGAACACAACCCCAAATCCACCAAAAACTCAAAATCGACCATTAAAACTTAAATTGAAGATCAAATCAACATCAATAATCATTCCTAACATCACTAAGATCATCAATTGTAAGTCATTTTCAACCATTTCTTTCATTGAGTCTAGGGTTCATGATAGAACAAACCAAAAATTTGAAATTGGGTAATTTTTCATTTTTATTTCAAATTGTTCATGAAAACCAACTAGGAATACAATGTATAACTAAAATGATTCCCGTAGAATATATGATTGCATACATTGATTAGGTTATGTTGAAAAATTATATTCTTTTAAACCAAAACCTAATTTCATTTTACAAATCATCCCGTTATGAACACAATCAAATTGTTTTTTGTCATGTTAAATACAACCCAAAAAACGTTTTCAAAACACATGCATAATGAACTCTCATCATCAACAAATTTTTCGAGATACATAATTCCATATGTATTTTCAGACTTGTTTGGAAATGACAAAATCAAACTAAGGAGCGTTTGAATTAACTCTTAAGATTTTATGTATAGGTCGAGTTAATCGTTACTCCACATTTGTTACATATAGACACACACTAGACATAGTGTTTGGGATGGGAACCTTACTAAAATAACTTTCTTTAAATTTTGTGAAATGAGTTTTAAAGACGAACTCGCCACACAAAATCAATACATTCCAATAATCTCAAATGATCTTATATACCTAACTGTTTGAAATCCCCATCATATACAAAATCAAGAATGTAGAGCTATTCCACGAAGGTCGTCTGTTGAACTCGAAATCAACCAAATACGACAAAATTAAAGACAATGTTTGAACATCAAAAACCACACAAAATATATAACTACATGAGGACAATTGTCCCCCTAGATTTCACTTGAACTTTGTCTCATCCAAGGAAATAATCCATGAAAACAATCAAAACACCTATGTCAAATTTTCGGCATTGAAAGGAGCCTTTAGATACTCATTTGAATCATTCGCGTCAATTATCTCCATTCCATCTCAAGGTCAATGTTCTTACTCTGAAGACTCATCTCTTGACTCTTTGAGAATGAATCTAAACTCTTTCCCACCCTTTAAAACTAATATCCCAACTCAATCCCTAACAATATCTGGACAAGCCATCTTTCTAAACAAAATTATCAAAGAAGAACTTCGTGATTGAACTAAGATCTTGGAAATGAAAATCATTCAAGAAAAGCTTATGTACAAAATAACCTCACATCCTTTAATTCTTCCTCTCTGTCACATTATGTATTGCATCTTAACTAGCACTCCATTTAATTTTTCATACTTTCTAATTAAAAGAATCGAAAGTATCAAATATCAACCTAATACTCCAATACCATATGGAATCATTTTAAGTCGTCTATATAAAACACAATATCAACACCACCTCTATCTTCTCGGTAATCCAATAATACAAAACATATGGGGAATCCATGTAACATGGGATCACCACCCATCTTCAATCCACTTCTATAAATATCCTCCGATAAAGACCCTCAAGTGTTGATTCAAATACTAGTTGAGATTTGTCTTGATTATTACTTAACATATGTATTATGATTATGCTCATAACATTTGCCACTATTTCCTATGTTAGTGCACAATATAACTATGTCATGATCTCCTGCATGCTATATGACACTTAGTTGAATTACCTGTATGATTCTACTTGATCTTATTACATGATCTCTTTTTATATAGTCATATAGATTAGATTGTATGGATTGTTTTGATGAAATTGAGATTCACTACACCCTTCCAACCCTGTTAAAAATTTCAACACAAAAGACTAATTTCTGAAAAATTTTAAAACCCAGAAAACGGCCCCATAAATGATTAGGCGGCCCCCTGATATATATGGGACCGCCTAACTTTAAAGGACCTCCTACAACAAACATATTTCTTTGTTGTCTTTTCTCATTTTTTGAACCTTTGACTAATCCACTCATAAAAGGCTATCATTTCCATTATCACAAAACACATTTCTATACACTCATACTAGCATATCAATTGCTTCGCCATAATACTCTCCTATATAACATTACCCTCTTCTCACCACACTCACTCTTATACCTCAAAATGTCTTCTCCTAAAAAACTAATGTGTGAAAAGTCTCACAAATCAATTATTGATTCTTGGAGACACACTCATTTCTTACCATACTCACCTCCTTTATCTCCAAATCACTCTCTACCTACATCTCACCAATCTCTCAAATCCTTGATAACACTCCTATGCCACCCTCTCCTAACTCACCAAATCTCACATCCTCCTCCTTACACCCACACACTTCTATTCCAAATCTTCATGAAAACCGTTTGCATGAACTTCTACACCTTTCAAATCTTCTTGATATCAATATCCAACATGCAATCGAATTAACTTGTCATTCACCTTCTTCTACACCGTCCACTCACCCTCCTTTCCTTGACCAATCACACTTTTCACTCAGAATTTTGTCATTGTTGCCTCTGGGTACATCGAAAAGCATTCATACTTTAAAAGATGACCTAACCGATTAAATCTCTTTAATTGGTGCCCCCCCCTTAACTCTTTTTCCTTCATCCCATCACTAATCCAACACTCCTTGAACATCTTCTTATTGAGTCAAGAATCATCTACTAGGCCACTCTCATTAGAGACTTAAATATGTTATTTCTTAAGTTTGATTTAATGTATGTTTGTATTTCTCAGTAATTGTCCTTAGTGACTATATAGGTTTATTTATGTATTGCAATGAACTTTATTTATTGCTTCAAATGTGTGGGATTGAAATTTTTAAGATATTTTGTCATGCTATGTTTGCTTGCACTTGTACCTCTAAATCTTGTTTGTAGCAAACAAATTATCGAAAAAAAAAAATAAGTCGCATCCCAATGGTGCCTCCGAACAAGGAGGGAGCTTACATCAAGGGGGAGTCTTTAATACGTCGACTTCTTTCTCACATATTCAACACGCCTAAACTAGCCTAACCATCATCCTTAATATGCTAAATCATTGAATAATCTCAAAACACATTATGCTTGCACTAATAAGGATTCTCAACATTCTATTTCATAACATGTATCATATATATATTTAATCAAAATAGAAATTTAAGAAATTTTACCCACAAAGTAACACAATAGAATTTGGTAGATGATCACAACAAAACCCCTATGGTTTTGATGTTCTTGGCCATGGCAACAAGGACACCAAACACAAAGAACCCTAACCTTCTTGAACACAAAATCTTCAATATTCACTAGAATAACACCCAAGGCTCCTTTTCTTCCACAATAATTCACTAATCTTGAAGATAATTAATTTTTATAAAAACCAAGAATCTTGAAAACTTCTTGCATGGTGATTTATAATTGATAGGGGATAATAAGAGTTAATTTATGAAGGTTTTAGAGTAATAAGGAAGATGATTTGATTAAGATTGAGTGATGATGATGGTGGTGTTGTGATGCTTGGCGGCGAACAGAGAGGGAGAGTAGGGAATAGAGTCGTTGGTTTTTATGAGATGTATTAACTGAGTGTTATGTTGGTTCGGTTATAAATAAAAATATGAGGAGGGTGTTTGGGCTTACATATCCAGCTTATATCAAATGAGTGTGAAGTGGGCTTAAAAAAATATAAAGGGTATGGGTTGGTTGTTTGGGCCGCCGGTATGGGGTAGAGAGAAGGGTTTGATGGGCTAATTTTTATACTAACAAATTTATACTAATGAACTCTGGCCCAAAATTTAATTTAACCCGATACATTTTATAAAAACACAAGTTTTGATTCGGTTTATATTTAATAAAAATAAAAGATAGAAAATAATTAAAATAAAATAAATAAATCCTAACGGTTAAAAGTCGGCATTCGTGATTTCTCGATTGACATAACGGACGAATTAGCTTGTGAATACTCGCGAGGGTTTATAAAATTGACGATTTTATTAAAAATTGTTTAAAAAAATAAAATGAATGATTAAAAATATAAAATTTAATTATAAATTTAAATTAAATAGTAACCTTAAATACGGGGTTTTACATCCTCCCCTCCTTACGGGAGCTCCATCCCGGTGCTCGAATCCTCGTACTCGTCCTTTTCTTGTCCGAGAATAAGTGCGGATATTTGCTTCTAAAGAAGTCTTCTCGTTCCCACGTGAACTCCAGACCTCGTCGCGAGTTCCAACGAACTTTAACGATGGGGATACGACTTTGCTTGAGTTGCTTTACTTCACGATCCATAATTTCAACAGGTTCTTCTATAAAATGCAACTTGTCATCGAGTTGAATTTCTTCAAGTGGGATAATCAAATTCTCATCCGCCAAACACCTTTTGAGATTAGAGACATGGAACGTAATATGAATCCCACGGAGTTTCTCAGGTAACTCTAACTTGTACGCCACAGGACTAATTCTCTCGATTATCTTGAATGGCCCAATGTACCATGGACTCAACTTCCCTCTTTTACCAAAACGAATCACACCCTTCCATGGCGACACCTTTAACATAACCATGTCCCCTACACTAAACTCCATCGGTTTACGTCTTACATCCGCATAACTCTTCTGACGACTACGAGCGGTCACTAAGCGGTTTTTGATTTGTACAATCTTTTCTGTCGTTTCTCAAACTAGCTCCGGCCCTATGAGTTGGCTATTTCCAACTTCACTCCAACAAATAGGAGATCTACACTTCCGTCCGTAGAGTGCTTCGAAAGGCGCGGCTTTAATACTTGCATGATAACTGTTATTATAAGAAAACTCAACTAGGGGTAAATGTCGATCCTAATTCTTACCAAAATCAATCACACATGCCCGCAACATGTCTTCCAAGGTCTGAATTGTTCTCTCACTCTGCCCATCTGTTTCTGGGTGGTAGGCAGTGCTCATATTCACTTTGTTTCCTAAGGCGTTCTGAAGTGATCTCTAAAATCCTGAGGCAAATCGGCTATCTCTGTCCGATATGATTGATACGGGTACCCCGTGTCTACAAACAATCTCCTTCAAATATTGCTGTGTTAATTTCTCCATACTATCGGTCTTCTTCATCGGCAGGAAGTGAGCCGACTTAGTTAACTGATCTACAATAACCCATATCGTGTCATAACCACTTGGGGTTCTTGGGAGTCCAGAAACGAAATCCATAGTTATCTTCTCCCATTTCCATTCAGGGATTTCGGGTTGTTGGAGTAAACCTGACGGCTTCTGATGCTCAGCCTTCACCTTGGTGCAAGTCAGGCATTTACTAACGTAGGTGGCAATATCAGCCTTTATGTTCGGCCACCAATAAAGATTCTTCAAGTCTTGGTACATCTTATCGGAACCAGGATGAATCGAATACTTCGACTTATACGACTCGTGCATAATCAGATCTCGCAATCCACCAAAAAACGGTAACCATATTCGTTTATCAAAGTATCGAATTCCGTCGGAGCGAATTTCAAATATCGGCTTCAACAATCTTCCTATATTTTTTGCCTTCACATTGTCTTCCTTCATTGCTTCAGTCTGATCTTTAAGTATCCTTTCGGACAAGTCAGGATAAACTGTCATAACTAGAGCTCGAACCCTTATCGGTTTTTCCCTCTCCTTTCGACTAAGAGCATCCGCCACGACATTACCTTTATCGGGATGATAGCGGATTTCACAATCATAATCGCTTAGGAATTCAATCCATCGGCGTTGCCTCATATTGAGTTCCTTCTGGTCCAAAATGTATTAAAGACTTTTGTGGTCTATGTACACAACACATTTCGTTCTATACAGGTAATGTCTCCATAGTCGTAGGGCAAAAACCACAGCGCCCAACTCTAAATCATGAGTCATATAGTTCTCTTCATGCTTCTTCAATTGGCGTGAGGCATAAGCAATCACTTTCTCTCGTTGCATCAACACCGCTCTATAACCTTTAATGGATGCATCGCAATATACGACAAAGTCCTCTGATCCTTCAGGTAATGCTAATATTGGCGCACTACATAATTTTTGCTTCAATATCTGAAAAGCTTCTTCTTCATCTTTACCCCATTCATACTTCTTGTTCTTCTGGGTTAGTTTAGTAAGAGGTTTGGAAATCAAAGAAAACCCCTCGATGAATCTTCTATAATATCCAGCTAAACCCAAAAATTGTCTCACTTCTGTTGGTGTTGTAGGTGCAGACCAATTCTTGATGGCTTCAATTTTGGAGGGATCAACGTGAACTCCTTCACTATTGAGCACGTGACTGAGAAATTGTACTGAATTGAGCCAGAAATCGCACTTTGAGAATTTGGCGTACAACTTCTCTTTCTTGAGCAGCCCTAAAATAATTTTAAATGTTCTTCATGTTCTTCTTTGCTCTTGGAATAGATAAGTATATCATCGATGAACACAATCACAAATTTGTCGAGGTACGGCTTGCACACTCGATTCATTAAGTCCATAAATACCGCAGGGGCATTGGTTAATCCGAACGGCATTACTTGGAACTCAAAATGACCATACCGGGTCCAGAAGGCTGTGATTGGTATATCCTCCTCTCGAATACGGAGTTGATGATAACTCGACCACAAATCAATCTTTTAGTACATGCTCGAACCTTACAGTTGATCAAATAGATCGTCAATCCTCGAAAGCGGATATCGGTTCTTGACTGTCAACTTGTTTAGTTCGCGGTAATCAATACACATACGAAAGGATCCGTCTTTCTTCTTAACAAACAACACCGGAGCTCCCCAAGGCGACGAGCTCGGTCGAATGAATCCTTTCTCCGACAACTCCTTTAATTGATCTGACAATTCTTTTAATTTAGACGACACTAAACGATAAGGAGCGCGTGCGACAGGTGCGGCTCCATGTACAAGTTCAATTCTAAACTCTACTTGTCGAGGTGGTGGGAGTCCTGGTAAATCATCAGGAAATACCTCGGGAAAGTCACGAATTATAGGTACGTCGTTCAAACTTTTTTCTTTTGGCTCTTTCTCTGTCACATGGGCTACAAACAAATGGCATCCTCTTTCTATGTACTTTCTC
>BQNB010050158.1:10772-41653 GCA_026074375.1 Tanacetum coccineum | reverse complement strand
ATCAAGGTCGCCTACGTAACTTAGGGCAGTGCTCTAATACTTGTGGCGTGTGTTAACTCCCGTCTCAGAGGACACGAGTACCTTGCTTGTTAACATGCACATAGAATTGAACTGGTCTTGTTTTTATGATCCAAGGTTTTTAAAACTTGGTGACTGTCAAGATGGACTCCCGTAGTGGTTAAGTACAAAGTTATGAATGTATTTTTAAAAGTTCTTTAAAACTAAGAATTTAATGTGCTCTCTTGCATAGTTTGTATTAATAGTTTTTCCAACATAGCATCTCGAATTTGTCTCAAGAATAGGGTCTCGCAGTTCAAGTACCAAAGCCGTCGCCCTTCAGGTGCAGCAAGTGCGAGACTAATGAATCTGACGTTGTGTTTAAGCAAAACGACGACATCAGGAGATTAAACCACGCATCCCTAATAAACAGAAGTTCAAAAAATTGATCGTCATATAAGCCTTATGGGCTCTTAATACCTTTAACTATAGTCTTAGATGAAACTGGAAGTTACTAAGAGACTACATTGGTGATATCGTGTAGACAACCCAACCCACATCGGTCACACACAACAGAGATGTTATATTGCTAGGTTCAAAAATTAGCTATGGCCTTAAAAGACATGACGCGTTTTAGGCAAAGATCTACACCAATTACATCACTTTTTATTCATTAAAACCACTAACCACCAGCATTTAATAAAGCTCATTGCTAACCTAAAACTGAAAAATATGAACTTCTAACTTTGGATATATTTAACTATCATCATGACTGAAACTTTTTGGTATTTTCTGTTTTGTCGAGAGGAAGGATCCAAATGCCCAAAGAGTACCATGCCTTTCTCTATATTATGCTATCGATAATCGATAAAGTAACGAACTATAAAGAAAGGAAGGCTAAGGTTACGAAGTAAGGTCAACTGGTTAAGGAAAGCTCAGGTTATGAAAAAGTTTAGCCGTAAATTAATTAATTAAGTAGTAGTGAGACGGGAGCCAGGATGCATGCCAGTTTCATACGACCAGGTGGAGTGGCCCGCGAAGCAAGGATGATTCAACCAGCGAATGATTAGCATACCAGAGTGACGCAAGGCTCTAAAAACATCTAATCAAAACCCTTGCAACACATGAAACCATAATACACAAAGCAGCAACTTTAGACAGATGAATTTGAAAGAAAATGAGACGTCTAAGATCCTAAACGAGTAGATGACATACAATATGAATTGTAGCATCCAAACGCCGGAAAAATGAGCCTGTTTAATACCTTCAAAATTTCAACAGCATACCATGGTGTGAGTTATTATAAGCCGAAAACTAAAGGCATGTAACCATATAACTTGATCAACCTAAAGTGAGACAGATTGTTCAAACACCCGATGTCAAGCCAACATACCAAAATATCATACCTGGAGAAATATAAACCTCACACTCGCAAGACCCCAAAGGGATACGGCTTTGATACATAACTATCACATTGCATTCTCGAGAAAAAACGGATTACCGCACTTGAAAAAAAATATATAGAACTTATGTAAGTGGCGCATTAACTTCATATGTAAGAGAAACTTTTCAAAAATACATTTCCAAGTTTGTTCAAAACAGATGTGGAAGTGAACCTTGATCTTCGTCAACTAAATGTACTACATGGATGAAAGTTAAGATGATTTTATTAGAAAGTCTTAGCCCTTCAGTTGTAGAAAGTGTGAGGTTTATGAACCTTGCAGGGTTCATTAGCATGACGATAATATCGAGAGGTTAAACTAAATGTACTACATGGATGAAAGTTAAGAAGATTTTATTAGCCCAAAGTTGTGGGCTCATATACCTTCATCTATTGTTCTAGATGATATTGAAAGTATTATGCAGCTCCATTAGTAAATACAATAGGTTGTGATTGTGCGCATTCAAAAACATAAATAAATTTGTTCATGGGCAAGTACGTGTATCGTAAAGACACCCCAACCCACATTGGTGAAACACAGCAAAGAAATTAGATTGTTAGACTAATAAGTAAGTTATCACCTTAAAAGACACAAAAGCTCTACACCATTTACAACACTTTCTAATATACTTGAAACCACCACCAACAACAACAACAAAAACAGCTAGATGAACCTAACCTAGAAGTATAAATTGAGGCCGGACTTGGTATTCTAACGTAAGGAGCACAAGCCTCATATAGAAACCGAGAGCATAATTTTATCCATGGTGAGTGACCCAACCCCACACTCCTAACATCCATTTCATTCTTAGGGGGTTTTTGTTTCGGCTTATGGCTTATTTGGTATTGGGCTTATGTTTGAAATTTTTCGACTTATATAAGTTCATTATGAAACAAGAAGAACAACAACTAGATGGACCTCATTGCAATCTAATCTAAAGCTTCAAGAAAATAAAACCATGAATCCTAAAAATATTTAAACACAAAACTGATCATTATTAAATCACTATATAAACTATAAAGTATGAACAAACAAATATAACTACTGAAATAAAAATAAATAAGTTGTACCTTGGAGAGGGAGTTTGTTGTCTTCAGCCATGGCCGACAAGATTTGTAGGGTTTACTAGAAGAAGAAGATAAAGTAACTCCATGTCTCCATCATCAATAATACTAGTTTCTTGAATAATCATCTCCAGTTTCCACGTAATAAATTTGTATACATAAATCTCTTGATGTCTTTTTTGCCAACAAAAGAAGAACTTTTACAGGTTCCTTATACAACCAATTTTTTTAGCAAAAAGATGAAAACCCCTATATCATGACAAAAATGTGTAACCAAATAGAAAAACTAGTTGGTTTTTTAATCGAAAAGAAATCGCTCGAATCGACTCAATTTTTGTGAAAATAAAGTAATTACGTGTATATGAAAGTGTACTCGAGTAACTCATCGTTGGTTCAAGCCAACAATATTTCATCATTTAGATATTTTTGAGGTTTATTGTGGAAATTTCCACGGAGAGATTTCACCTAAATATAATATTTTGTTTGTATTAGAACCGACTAATGACTATTCGGGTCAATCATTTAAAAGCGTGAGACACACTCAAACTTGACTTCCACAGCCGTTTAGCAACCATGCCAAAAAAAAATATAAGCCCGCATTTTATTCATTTTTTAATTTTAGATAATTAATACTCTGTAATCGGAGACTTAGGTGTTTTCGGGGGTGCACGAGAACCTCATGGATATTTATCATACAATGTAAATTTTCAATAAGAATATCGATTTATCTGAAATAAGCCCGTCTCAAAATTTCATGTCACGTAAATACATGTCTTGTTTAGTTAGTCTACTAATATGTCAAAAGAAATAATGTTTTAGTAATTTGTTTTAAACTGAATAAATTTATAATTTCTATATATAATTATTATAATTTGTTCACTTTTAAGAATAAAATATAAACCCTTTATATATAGCATATATAATGTATCAATGTACATCGCTAGTATTTGACATGTGTTGATGTGCAAATCGTGTAAGTTTATAATATTAATCTTACAAACTTGATAGTCTAAAAGATATCAACTTTGTACGTTTTAATAAAGCCGTTTTGATTTCTGCACTAAAAAAATATACGTTTAATGATAAAGTTTTTAATGACAAAAAAAATGCGATAAGTCTAACGAATTATTGACAATTTTTAGAAAGTGTAAACAAAAGCCTTAAATTTTGAGATTTAATTAACATTTTTTATAAATAAAAAATGTCACGAAAGGCAAAAAAATATGTATTTACATTTTTATTATGTCATTAAAATTAAAGCTAATTGTTTGAAAATGTATCTAACTTGTTATTTTTTTGTTCGCGTGTATTTATCTTTTTTTTTCTCGTTATGTCATTAAACATTTAAATTTTAAACTTTTATGTATTTTGTGACCATTTTGCTGTTACTTTTTTTTTTAATTTTCGAAAAGTAAAATGGTTAAAATACACATAAAGATCAAAATTTGAATGTTTTATGATAGAATAAGAAAAAATGATGGATACACACAACTATAAAAAAAATGTCACGTTAAATACATTTTCAAGCAATTAATCCTTAAAACTAAACTTTTATCTACTATACATCGAGTTACATTGTTTTAAATATGAGAGAAGTGTATGGGAATTTTAATGACACTTTTTTTTATATATTTTTGGTGACAATTTTTCACTTTTAATGACACTTTTTTTTTACTTTTGTTGACATTTTTTATGTGTCGTCACTAGATACACTTTTTTTTTATAACGGTGGCACTTTATTTTATATTGATTGATTCATGTATTTTGGTTTCTTTTTTGGAGGCAAGTAAATATCATATCAAACACTCTAGCTAGCCATACGTGCATTAGCTTGAACTTGAAGTCAACCTACTTGACTTTTCAAAAACAAAAAACTCATACAAAATGGTCAAAAAAAGTAGTATTCATGCAACTCTATCGAAACTCCTATGAACCCTTATAGAAACTTAACTTATTAACCCTTTACAAACTCTATATATACACCATAAAAATCACAAAACCACCTAACCAAAAACTAACCCTAGCTAGCTTGTATTAGAGTACATATTATATTTAATGTAATCGGTCCATTGGCCCAAGCTCATAGTCTAGAATATTCTGTTTTGTCAAGATGTAAAATATATATTTATAACTAGTTTTAATGACCGTGCACGCATGATATTTAGACATAAAGAATGATTTAAGTAATGATTTGGTTATTACGATTTTAAGTAGATTTTTTTTTGAACGGCGAATTTTATTAAGAAAACTAGCAAGGAGTTAGAAAATTACATCACAACAAGATTAGGATTTTTCAACCAATCACTCCAACTAAAAGAAGCTTTACATCTATAACGACACCAATAAAAAGAACGCGACACCATATCTTTTTTAATAAGATCAAATTTTTAATATTGATAGTAAATTTGAATTTCAAACTCTTTTTACTATCAATATTTTTATTCGGAGTGGTTATATCTTAATTATTACTCAACAAACCAATTATATCAACTCGTGCAAGCACGCAATTTGGGTAGATAGTATAACACGTAATAACACAAATAAATTCATTTATTATTATCTATTTGTTTTCAAAAGATGGTTGTTTCGCCCAGGGTTGTTGATGTTGCGGTAGAAGGTACGTATGCGCCTGAAGACTCATATATAAATTGAGATATCCATAATAATCTTCTCTACGACTATCTCCGTAAGGCATATTATTGTATAAAGACAACCAACAAACATATATAATTCTAATCGATTAACTTTGCATTCGAACATGTTATAAATATATTTTTAAATAATTTTAGTCCATTTGATGGGTTTTCTTCGTTATTGCACACCAATTTACAAAAATATCTAATAGCTCATGCAACTAAAAAAGTGTGTACAAAAGACTTGAATGTTTACGAGGCACTTTGACTCTTATACATAAAAAATACGTTGATTTGGATAATATATATGTTTGGTATGCAAGATTATGGGGAGATTATGATTATTTTTTGAAAAAATAATTTACTTAAAATATAATCTTCGTTTGGCAGAAGAACTTATAAGAAATTAAAAAAAAAAATCTTACATAATCTCTTAAAATCAAATGCTACTTCAACTAGCTTATAATAATAATCTCTTTTCATAATCTTCATATCCATCTACAGCTCCATCTCCATTTCCAGCAACAGTTACTTTTGTCAAACATACCAATAAACTTGTTGAGAAAGGGATGGGTGACATATACTAGTAAGTTTTTTTTACTTCCCTTTTTGAGGTTATTAAAATGCTTGGAATCTGTCATCATATATTGTTTGTACAATCTATAACATATGACATGACACATATTTTGCATTAATTTTTTTTTTTAATTTTCGGATTTAAAAAAAATATTATTCATGGCAAGGTTCGAACATGTGACCTAAGGTTAAGTTTCAATAAAGTTTACCAACATAGCCAAGTCACCATTTGTGTTTTACTGTACAAAACTATAATAATAAATTCTAAAAAAACTATGTTGATATATTTTAATTTTCAAAAATATATCAAAATATACTTCAATAATATATTAAGATATACTTCAATAATATAATATAACAACCCTCAGCATACGCATCCAACTTTGACCAGCTCATACGCATCCAACTTTGACCAGCTGCTCAATCACATTATAAATTATAAATATATACATTTGTTGAAGGATACGACGGCGTTTTGATTTTGGGTTGCTACAGTAACGGGCTGCCCCATTTTTGAACTTTTTATTACATAGTGTACTCATGTGCAATAAGCAAACAACAATTTTAATGATAGTTTTGATTGATACCGTATAAAATAAATCTCATCAAATCACCGGCTTAAAAAACTTTGCTTCATATGTTAATAGTATTAATGTGGATTATATTATTTTGCGCAACAAGTTTCGAAATTTAATTTTAATATTAAACTTAAAACAAACAGAATTTTATCACTTACAGCCATGACAACACAGTAAATCTCCTATAATAGGGTTTGATGTTGAGATAAATATAAACCATTTATGTGATATTGTTATTATCCAAATCACGACGAATTTAAGCATGCACAGCCTAAACCTTTAATTGTTACATTAAGTTTTGTAATTTCGTTGTCAACAAACTATTCCTTGTTACATGGAGATTATCTTGGAGGAACTCACCTATGATAAAAATATATTGGTCTTATTTTTTAAGGTATCTTCTTAAATTAAACTAACATTTTTTCTGGGAGGAGGCACATTTGATCCCATAGACTTATGAATGGGTCGATAAGGTTTTGTACAATATATAATTTGGACTACTTTGACAACTTTCAGGCGTTGGATAAACCGAAACTGAAACTGAATATGGCTGCTCAATATCTCCAGAACTACATTCCCAATGTAATTTAGTAGCTTTGTTCCATAGTTTGATGTAGTTTCTAAATTTAGCAGAGCATAAAATTCATAATATCACTAATTCTTTTTGACATAAATTAAAGATAACAAGATTGAGAATCTGTTGTTTCTTTCTCTTTCATCAGTTATCAAGGACACCAACCTCATGTGTTTAGTTTATCACTTCTATTTTTTTGTCAAATTGACTCCCAGAAGCGATTATTTGGCTGGATGGTCGTTAGTGCATAGTTTCGCGGTTGATGGCACCATAAGGGTTAATGACATAGATATTTTTCAAATCGCAATCTATTAGATTGTATTTGCATTTCTTTGGTCTTAATGTCTTATATATGATTTTATATGTTCAATTAATATCGTTTGTTCGTCGTCAAAAGAAGTTCTTAATACCAAATACCCAAGGTACATCTCAAACCCCAATATTATTCCTTTGTCATCCTGAGAATTGCATAAGAAAAGAGGTATTAATTGTGAATAATTAGTGTTTAAAAAAAAAAAAATCTTTGTAATTGACGATGTTTATTATGTTAAATTTTGAAGATGTGTGATATGTGTTCATAAAGTAGGTTTAGGTACTTGATGTTGAAGTGTAAAGCTACGGAAACCAAGAACATCACAATGAGGGGTTCATTATATATAAACATTTATTTTACTTTTTTTTCGTTGTTAATGCATTTAATAAATAATTCTATATTTTTATAGTTGATTTGTCTTTACTTATTTCTTTAAATGATATTCACAAAACAAGCCCGTCCATCGGGCGGGCTTTGCTACTATGGACAGCTATATGGCACACTCTCAAGAATCAAATAAAAAAGATGAATGAAGATTCTATGTTTACACAAACACACCAACCATTAGAACTAAACGACAAACATTGTCCAAAAAGGTTTATGAACCGAACCCGCCCGTCGGGCGGGTTATGTAACTAGTATTTATATATGGACATTAAAACAATATAGTAATTGTTAATATGTTTGTAGTATTATGTCTTTTTGGTCTAGCGACACCCAAGCCCACCCGATCAGTTCAACATATATAGCAAGAAGTTACTACTTATTTTGACCCATAACAACTATAAAGCATTTTGCCACCTAAGCATAGATACAATCCTGGAATCATCATGTTCAATAATTTTACCACTCTCAAATGGCTCTCAAGAATTCGACAAACCATGAACAGGAGCAAATGATACTATAACATGTAAAACAGGCTTTTGGTCTGACTACCATAAAAGTTATGCATGGGTAAGGGCCCCAGCCAGTAAACAATCAAAAGGCACAATGACCAAAACTACAGCCCTAACGACAAACATACTACACGTCCGGAAGGCAGCAAGTACGAACGAAGGGCTTCCAGAGGGCACTTCCGCAAGGTAGCGAAAGTAGGATAAGCAAGCCCAAGTCACGATTATAAACGGATCCTTGCCTGACAAGGGTCCCACTTCGGCCCACTAACAAAAAGAGCTAAATATTAGAAAAACCTAATATTGGCTCAACTATAAAAAAAGGGTACTCAACACCCCACAAAGAAATGATTTTCTGATCACATATCACACACACATACTCTGACATTCTCTTACAAAACATGAATACTTACTTTCACGCCAGAGTCCAATCGTGGGGTCCGTCCCCACGATATGGCTAACGGTTTTACTTCTTATTGTGCATTAAATCATCTCATCACTCGGTTTAGTATAAGATCTCATCCATTGACCCAACCTAATAATCATCCTAGATTCACTTATCCAGTCCATAATATTTTTTGTACTAACAAGTTGACGCCATCTGTGGGACCAGAATACAATTGCGTTCTACGAAAATACTCACCATGAGTAATCATGAACAAACCGCTCCTAGCCAGCCCACGTCTGCCGTGCGGAATACGGTAGGGAGAGGAAAAGAGCCAACTCCACAAGACCGAGGCGGGCCCGCGTCCGACGCAGCCCCGGGAGTATTGTGACAAAATTACAACCATTGCTGCCAACATATCAAAAGTTTTTAACAGGGAAAGAAAGAAACGAAAAGCGAAAAGAAGTGAAAACCCCGCTTAAACTTTGAAGATTCTCACGGAACATTCAACGATATTCCGAAGTCAAGACGATGAATACCAAGAACCACTGAAAAGAGGCACAGATCTAGGCGCTCCCGCAGCCCAAGACCTAGTCCTAGTGTGTTTTTAAGAATAAGACGCGATCGGTCAAGATCGCCAAGATCGAGAGAGAAAGAAGGAGGCGTGTTCAAAAGGTTGGGAAGCAGAGGAAGGAGTGTGTCCGCGCGCTCAGACAGCCACAACCAGCGCTCTTACTCGAGATATACAGAAGCACTCTCAGAAAGTAAAGATAACGGAGGCGGGCATTGGAAATCAAGATCAAAGAAGAAGAAATCAAGTAGGGAGGAGGACGACTTGTCCCAGCTTTAGGTATGTGAAGAAATAGATCGTTTTACACCCAGAATCCGCTACTTCGATTTTCCAAAGACAAGAATGCCTAGCCATATTAAGACATATGACGGACATGAAGATCGAGGAATCACGTAAAAATATTTCACAGCACTGCAAAGACATAAACGAAGGGCTAAATGCCCGACCTGTGTCACATGTTCAACCTGAAACTCTAGACTACGCGACAGAAACGCAGGATTATAGGAAACGCGAGAGTATGGTTCAATGACCTTCCGGCTGAATCAATAGACAGCTAAGCGTTCTTGGAAAACTACCTTCAGCAGAAGAAATGCATCAAAGATCCCATAGAGATCGATAACATTAAACAACGGGATGGAGAGTCTACAGAAGACTTTGTGAAAACATATAAACTAGAAAGCAGGGATGTCAAGGGAGCACCAGAGTGCATGAGAATCTCCGGATCCGTGCATGGAATCACAAACCCTGAACTCATCAAACGACTCCATGACAAAATCCCAAAAACAGTTGATGAAATGATGAGAGTAACCACATCCTTCCTCAGAGGGGAAGTGGCAGCCTTGAATCACGAACGGAAGAAATCGTTTCCACCATGGAAACAACAAGAGGGTAACCATAAGTAGAATTTCAAGAAAGGATGATTCTAGAACTAGCAGAGGCCGGAAAGGAAGCAAGATCGATTCACGCTCCTCACAAAAACTCCCAAAGAAATTTTCGCTTTAGAAAAAGGGAATTTCAAAGCTCTGCCACCAATGACGACTTCGGCCGAGAAGCGAAATTACACCAAATTTTGTGAGTTCCATGGTGAAGTAGGGCATAACACGGATGAGTGTATGCACCTAAAGAAACAAATAAAAGAAATGCTCAAGGCAGGAAAGCTGTTGCACTTAATAAAGGAGCTCAAACAGAACAGTGGAAAGGAACAGGCCAAGGTAGCAAAGAAAGGAGAAACCTCTAGGAAGGACAAAGCATTAGCCATTCGAATGGTCTAACCTTGAGAAAGAGTGTCTAGGCAAAAGATAACACAAAGTTTTTCTCCCAACATAGAAATCCTTTTCCTACCTCTAGATGAAGATGAAGGAACATAAGGTCCAATGATCATCGAAGCAGAAATAGGAGGCCATTGCATACACCGCATGTACGTGGATGGCGAATCAGCCTCAGATATACTGTATGAACATTGTTTCAACCGACTTCGTCCAGAAATCAAGAACCAATTGGTGCCAGCTACCACACCTTTGATTGGATTTACTGGTGAGATAATATGGCCAATAGGGCAAATACAACTACTGGTAAGGATTGGAGACGAAGAACATTCCGCTTCGGCTTGGATGAATTTTGTGGTTGTAAGGTCACCATCTTCGTACAACGGAATTATTGGAAGACCAGGAGTCAGAAAATTATAAGCAGCAGATTGGTTCTGCTGGAATGTGCGTTGGTCTCCGGACCAGAAGAGACCCTCCCGGCTACAAAACCAACAGTGAAAGAAAGAGTCAAGGTGGCAATAAATCCAGAATATCTGGAACAAACAGTAATGATTGGCTCCACTCTCACCGAGGAAGGCCGCAACAAGCTGTGTGGGCTACTCCAGCGTAACTTGGACATTTTTGCCTGGAAGCCTACGGATATGACCGGCGTCCCAAGACACATTGCGGAACATCGCTTAAACGTGTGGGAGGGATGCTCTCCGGTTAGACAAAAGAAAAGAGGACAAGCAGCTGATAGAAACCAAGCGATACAGGAAGAAGTTGGGAAACTTGTAGAGGCAGGAATCATGAAGGAAGAACACTACCATGACTGGTTGTCTAATCTGGTGATGGTAAAAAAGCATGATGACAGTTGGAGGATGTGCGTAGATTTTAAAGATTTAAACAAAGCATGCCCAAAAAATGGTTATCCGCTACCAAAAATAGACTGGAAGGTGGAATCCATATGCGAATTCCCTTTCAAATGCTTCTTAGATGCGTACAAAGGTTATTACCAAATAAAAGTGGCAAAAGAAGATGAAGAAAAAACAGCGTTCATTACAAGCCAAGGAATATTCTGCTATACAAAGTTGCCTTTCGGTTTGAGAAATGCTGGGGCAACTTACCAGCATCTGGTGTATAAAGCGTTCCACAAACAGATTGGAAGAAATCTCGAAGTATACGTGGACGACCTTGTCATCAAAAGCCACACGGAAGATGAGATAGTCAGAGACATAGAAGAGACGTTTAAAACTCTAAGGGAAATTAACATAAAATTGAATCCTAAAAAGTGTACCTTTGGGGTAAAAGAAGGGATGTTCTTAGGATACAAAGTCAACACCAAGGGGCTGAAAGTATGTCTAGACAAGGTAAATGCTATCTTGAGTCTTCCATCCCCAAAATGCTTGAAAGACGTATAAAAGTTAAACGGAAAGCTCGCAAGCCTGAACAGGTTCTTAGCCAAATCAGCAGAGAAATCTTTGCCGTTCTTTAAAACTTTAAAAAAATGCACGAAGAAAAGTGACTTTCATTGGACCACGGAAGCGGAAGAGGCGTTCAAGCAAATGAAGCAGCTAATAGCACAGCTTCCCATGTTAACCGCACCAATGGAAAAGGAAGAACTTATCGTCTATTTTGCGGCAGCCAAAGAAATGGTAAGCGCGGTCCTGATGACGGAAAAAGAAGCTAAACAAATGCCCATCTACTTTGTCAGTAGGGCATTAAGAGGTCCGAAAATAAATTATACATCAATGGAAAAGTTAATGATGGCCTTGGTACATACTAGTAAGCGCCTAAAGAGATACTTTCAAGCACATCCAATCATAGTAATCACGGATCAACCGATACAACAAATGTTATCAAGACCGGAAGTAGCAGGGAGGCTACAAAAATGGAGCATCGAATTGAGAGAATACGCAATACATTACAGACCTAGAGTATCAGTTAAAGGACAGATATTAGCAGACTTCATAATGAATGACCAGAAGAGGACTCTTCGGATACTCTGATGGAAGTGGAAGAAGAACTCCCCGAACCATGGATTTTGTTTACGGACGGATCCTCCTGCACAGATGGTTCCGAGGCAGGACTGATACTCACAACCCCAGAAGGAATGAAGTTCACTTATGCCCTAAGATTCAGGTTTGACGTCATAAACAACGAAGTAGAGTACGAAACTTTGATTGTGTCACACCCCCAAATTCACTGCAGCGGAAGACTAGATTTGGGATGGTGACTTCATGGCGTGAAGAGGACTTGTTACGCGATAACAGACCTCTACATGCCCATATACAATGCAACTCCCCTACATATTCGTAAATAGACACCTGAGAAAAACATTGCTAAAGTGTCAACATAAAATTGGTGAGTTCATAGATTCTGATGTTTGATAATATGCGAACCACAAGATTTTATAATCATATATGAAATATAGTAAACCTAAATAATCCAATGAATAAGCATTTACTATTGTCTAAAGCTCAGACACGACACTGAGGAGTTTAACATGTATCATCATAGACAAAAGCCATGCAGAGGTCCAACCCTCGACAGCTCCGTTAACTGACTCAAAGGAAATTGTGTCTGCTTGAATAATGCCAGTCCAAGACAAACAGGGATGTCAATCCCGATAGATCTATCCATGACATTCGCGCTTACGAGTAATTAACGGTTCATGATAAATTAGGCAATATAGCAAGTTGGGTTGAATAGGGACTTAGACCCAATAGTAAATCAATAAATGTACTTGTGTTCAACTGTTAAAAATAGCAATGTTCTCACCCCAAAAGATGATATTAAAAACGATAACTATGGGCAAAGAAAACTCACCTGTCGGTTAATCGTATGGAATTGATAATCACAATGTACGTCAATAGTGACCTCAGTCAAACCCTAAGTAATTATGACAAAGTCTTGAGTTTTACATTCTAAACTTAATGTATAAAATGAATTATGCAAATGGGTCATAAAAGGGCATTGTCGTTTATGAGTTAACGTTTTACGTTTTCAAGTGTTGATTTGGCTCCAGGGACGACTTTACAACTATAAGTATCTATACAGGAATTTATACTATTACGCGTCGTAACTTATATTTATAAGTCATGTGTGAGTTACATCTAGAAGAAAAATTATAAACCATTATTTGAAGTTACTAAGTTCATATATTTTTATTATCGCGTTTATTATTTACTATCGTAGCCGTTAAATTAATTTGCGCAATCATCGGTTTTTAAATATCAGTTCGTTTGACTCTTAAATTAATTATATTAAAGAGATTTAAATTTTCAACGAATACCACTTAAGTTTCAAAATAGCGGATTTTAGTCCCCTATTGTTTCTAAATAAGTAAATTAACCAAATTAACCTGTTAAACTTAAATGTGATCATTCTTTAATATCCCTTGACTTTCAAATATATTATAATATAATTGAAGTAACTTTTATATTTTAAATTGTTTTTACCTCTTATAACTTTCATGTTAAAAACCCATAGGCTTTAAAAAATTGTTAGTATCAAAGAATTTATATAAAACATCATGTTAACTCCGGTCATACGTTTAGAATTTATATTGGTCCCGTTATCATTCTTTGAGCTCATCGAAAATCTTTATTTATGACTCTTCTACTTCTCTCGAAATGGTATAGTTTCGTTTCTAGGTTACTAAATCCAATTTACCCACCCTTGGGTCGACGGCCCTGGAACGACCCAAAAAAAGACACGGCAACATGCATGTTTTAATATATTTTGTCTAACTTTTATAAGGTAAATCACATGCAAGTATTTATACTCTTCTATGTCAAAAATGAAGTAATTTATAGGCAAGTGGTAGAAAAGTATCCCATGCAATACATTTAATAACATTACCTACAAACCCACATGGCAACACTCCTTTCATTTTCATGTTATCTGCTAGCATACCCACAGTAGGTTTTATCACCACTGTTGTGGTTTCCTGTCCTTCCTAACTCACTAAATATATATATATATATTCTATTCTTCTTCCAATTAATCTCACAAGGTTCCCGACTTGAATACTAGTTACGAGGACTTAAATGTTGTGGGGGGGGATAATAAAGACGATGGCGTCCTGACGGCGCCCAACAGCTGGCTGCTGTGAGCCGACGCCTATTTGGCAGCTCAACATACGCCGCTGACAAGCAGCGGCCTGTGGTGCTGTGGCAGCCTTGGGTGTGTTTAGTGTAATCATTTGTCTAGCGTAAAGGGGTCTTAGTACGAGCACGATGTGCTCGTTTTACAGAGTCTATGATGCACCAACATCGAGAAATGACTCATTGTGGCTCGTCTTGGGTTACATGGTCACGCCCCTGATACGGGTCGAGGTCACCACATAAGAAATCAATTCACGCGTAAGCCTAGTTCTTGTTAGTCCTTAGTGAGCCATCGTAGCATATCATATACGTGTTTAAGGTTAATGTAAATTTCCATTGGGTCGTTTATTTGTTTTTACACATGCTACGTTGTTAACAAAATTTACTACACGTCGTTATTTTATGCGTGCCACGACCGGAGTCCTTGCATGCTTACGTACTTATTAGTCACGCATGGGTTATAGGTCGTGTACAGGTCATAGGCAAAACTGAGAGCTATCGGTAAACTACATGGTGAATGACATATTAATGTTAAACTACGAGGATGACTTACCGAGGTCCAAGTTTGCCAACGACGAGGAAGTGATGGTTTGAGAGGCTCGAACACTCTTGGTTACAACTTCATTTGAAACCGCCGTCTCTAGACTTGTTAATCCAGACTCGAACCTTATCTTATTTACTTTCTTGGTTTTCAAGCTTTAAATATGCAAGAGTGTGCATGCATGGCCCATTTATACCCAATTATCAATCTTTTCCGGTGAAACTTTTCCATTTTTCTTGAGAATTGCATTATTGATGTTTACTAATTAGGGAAGCTAGTCATGATGGAGTTTTATAAAACTATTTGCCATCATTGAAACCCCATGGGTTGCCGACTATCTTTGACCTCATTTGATTATTGAAACCAGTTAGAGTTACATGTGCATAGAAGGAAATGCAGGTGATGAGACGAATCCATTTTTGTAAGATTTGAAGAGAATAAAAACTAGTGGGGTAATATGAAATAGTTTATAATGACATAGTTGTCATGTCTCTTTCTATTTTCTTTTTTTTTTGATTTAGTCACTGTTATTGATTAGATGGTTTTCGTAAAAATGGAAGAGAGTAACTGGCTTCGTTTCACAAATGTGACATAAGTATGGTTTTTATCGTTACACGTTCTAAAATATCCTTTTAGACACAAAAGTAATAACGATGATATTCGCGTGCTAATTAAACTTTTCATGACGAGGAGTAATGCTTGAAACTTACTAGCAGCTTCAAAGCGTTCTCAATTAGACAAGTCCCTAGAAGTGAAAATAAAAAAGATGACGCACTAAGTAAAATAGCATCCACAAGCTTTGCGCACTTGAGTAAGCAAGTGTTGGTTGAAGAACTGAAGGAAAACTGATGTAGTGAAATAAACAAGATAACACAAAATCGATCTTGTTGATTCACACGAATGCCAGGATTGATTCTTCCAACAATCGTTGATTCGAATGAATACCGATTATTAGGATAATTTAGCAAAACGGCCAAAATTGGACTTTTTGTATTTCTTGAACTGAATAGCCAGGGTTACAATACACTTATTAAATAGGAAAACAAAACTGAAATGGGCCTCAAAAGACAAACGGGCTAAAAGTTATGCTAAAAACAAAAGTCCAAAACTCTCAAAAAAATACAAAAATGTAAATAACTCCTAAAATATAATGATTCAGGGCTCGAAACTTCCGTAACCTAAGCTTCGAAACGGCTGGTCTTGGGTCTGAAACGGATTATTTAAGCCCAAGTTATGCCCTTTTGAATAAAGGGCCTTTCTTCACACGATCTTGGGCCTCCGAAAACAAAATGGCCCGTTCTTTAATACCTGGGCCTGCATCAAAAAATCAATAAGCGAAGTGGAAATACTGGCAGCAATAGAAGAAGAGGAAGATACATGGATGACTCCCATTTTAAAATACCTTACGGAGGAAACCCTGCCAGCGAACGTGAAACAAGCAAGAGCAGTAAGACGCAAGTCGCGGCGATTTTCCGTGATTAACGGGACTCTCTACAAAAAATCTTTCCTAGGACCACTTCAACCGAACTATGTTCGGAGAGAAATACACGAAGGATCTTGTAGCATGCATGCAGGTACACGATTCGTCATGGACAAAGCCTTAAGGATTGGTTATTATTGGCCTACCATGCATAAGGACGCAAGGTCACTAATAAGAGCATGCCAAGACTGTCAAGTTCATAAACCTGTTCCAAGGAATCCGCAACAAAAGCTAACTCCAACCACGTCTCCATGGCCGTTCTATAAATAGGGAATTGACATAGCCGGACCTTTTCCTGAAGGACCAGGGAAAGTCAAATTCCTAATAGTAGCTATTGACTACTTCACAAAGTAGATTGAAGCAAAACCAGTTGCAACCATCACTGGCAATCAAATCAAAAAATTTGTGTAGGACAACATTGTCTATAGATTCGGACTCCCAGGAGAGATTATCTCAGATAATGGAAAATAGTTCTGGGATAACCCATTCAAAGATTGGCGTGAGAAACTATGTATTCGCCAACACTTTGCTTCTATTAAAAATCCGCAAACCAATAGCCTGGTAGAAAGAGCTAATCGCAGTTTAGGAGAAGAAATAAAAGCAAGGCTAGATGCAAGGAGCAAGAATTGGATGGAAGAACTCCCTCACATTCTATGGGTACATAGCACCATGACAAAATCTAGCAACGGAGACACTCCATTCTCATTAACATACGGAACAGAAGCGGTCATCCCAGCAGAAATCGGCATGCCCACATTGAGAACAACGGAAGTAGACTTAGTACTAAACGATGAAGCTTTAGAAATCAACCTCGATCTCTTAGAAGAGAAAAGAGAGCAAGCAGAAATACGCGAAGCAAAGTGAAAAGCAAAGATAGGAAAGTACTACAACTCCAAAGTTAGAAGTGCAAGTTTCAAACTGGGATACCTTGTGTACCGTACAAACGATGCAAGCCGTGCGGAAGACACAGGGAAGCTGGGCCCCAAATGGGAAGGACCGTACGAAGTTACGAAAGCACTTGGGAAGGGCCCATATAAGTTAAGAGATCGTGACAAAAAGCAGATCCCGCGGACCTGGAATGTCAACAACCTCAAGAAGTGTTATATTCACAAAATGTAAGCAACTCACCCATGTGGACTCCGCAGTAGGGTAATGCATTTCAATCTATCTTATTTATACATTGTAATGTCTTTTAAAATTTTAATGAAAGTGAAGCCTAGCTATCTTCACAAATTTTACTTTAAATTTTTTATTCTTTACTTTGCAAAGTTATTTTTTATGTGATTAAGACGCGCACGCAATAAGGCATGACCCAATAAACGTTATTCCGTATAACAAAAGGATGAGTAACCTAACAATTCACTCAAATATACATAAGAGGTATTGCAAATCCAGTATTGGGAGAATAACCTACAAATATTCAAGTAAGACTATCCTGTTAAAAATATCACCATGATATTCAAACGATAGCGGAACCACATTAAGCATTACAATATTAAAATTGTATAAGTACATTTTACCACACCAAAAAGGTCATAAGAAACCGCAGTATATAACGGATAAAAACAGTTAGAGAAATTATCTACGTACAAAAGACCGTAACAAAAAGACCACACACGTTCGTGGCAGAATATCTTAGAAAGTATTATAAACAAATAAGAAAGTCACTGAGGGATATTTAGTTCCACATCATCAACATTGGGAAAGGGGACAATATTCTCATCAGCAATAGCTTGACCATCCGTACCCGCACCTTCTTGACTATCTACACCTACAATCTCATAATCATCTGTAGAAATGGGAGGAATGGAGCTGGCAGAAGCAAAAGTGGTAGATAGGACAGTTGTAGTCACAAAAGCCGCTGGCACCACACCAGACGTGCTTGCCTCACCCATCAAACTTGTAACAGACAAGGGTTCCGACAAAGGGGTCCAAACACCAACAAGGGTTGACCGTTGTGCTGCAATGTTTTCCTTGATCCGTTCCACACGAGAATGCGAAACACTAAGTGCAAACGACAGAGAAGTTTCACCAAGCACCACCTGATCTTCGGATCTATGGATAGGAACTTTCAACTACTCAATGTCAGGTTGTAAATCATCCATCCCAGGAGCGTCAGCAAGAGCACCTTCTAGGCGAAGCACATTCATGATGTCCTCCGTGCTCGAATCCTTATGAGATTTTAGTTTAGCGAGCAAGGGGAAGTCCACCTCACGAAACTTTTGAAGGGCAGAGTTAAAATCTGCTACCGCATCAGGGTTGTAAGCAGCAACATCTGCCAAGCTCCTGCCTTCCCTACCATGATCAATATCGGCCGCGAGACCACTCTGCATCCCCCTCTCAATAGCACGGCTGATAGCAGCCCCCAACGCCGTAAGATACTCGGATGAATTCAGACATTTGACAAGAAAAAGCTTTAGGCCATGGGTCAAAAGCCACCTTCGGCCGGATATGGTGTTCAAAAGATACGGATATAATCTTTCCTCTAAGTGACAAGCCATCTCTGCAAGATTTGCATCCAACTTTGCCAACTTATCATTAACAACTTTCATCCGGTCATCTTGAAATATCTCCAGTTGCTCCATACAATTATCATACACCGTGATTTTCTCTTGGAGTCTGGCAGAAGATCTCTCCAGCTCATGAACCTACAATTATGTAGAAATATACAGATAAGAAGATATAAAAAAAGAGAAAAAACCTAAGTATAAAAGTGCGTACCCGATCTACAAGGGTGTCATTTTGAGATTTAACAGAAGTAAGCTGAGCATTCAAATCAGTCAGATCACGTTCCTTACCAACCACTAAAGCTTCAAGATCCGTCACCTTTACATCTAGAGCATTCCGCTCCTTTTCAAGGATGGTGTTACGCTCCTTTAAAGCGTTTACCTCATCCCGAAGGGACTTTTCAACAGCTTCAAGATCAGAAGTCTGGGCACGAAGGCGAGTAGCCTCCGCAGCCTCTGTTTCCTTCAACAACAGTTGCGCTTTAAGATCCTCAATCTCTCCGTCCTTGGTCTTCAGTAACTCATTCTGCTTCTCAACAACAGACTTTAACCTCCTTCTCTCCTGAACATTGTACTCAGCACGCATCCTTACCTCGGCACTCAAAGACATTTGGCGAGCAGCTCCAACATTAAACTCAGTAAAAAGCTGGTCATGTTACATTCTACGAATAGACGCAAAAAACCTAGGAGGAGCAATCTCATCAACCATCTCACGACAGACGCAACTGTCATCAAGGCGGGACCCATTGGTCACACTCCATTGGGGAACATAAACCTTTTGAAGTATCAGGGTCGATGACGGTACGTATACCACCAACAAGAAAGTTACTACAAGTAAGATCCGAAAAGACACCAGTGTTGGGATCGGCTCCACCAGCTAAAGAAGAATTAGCAGAAAATAAAGAGGGTTTAATAGGTTTCTCTTTAACGACCAAAACAGGATCGACCGTCGAGGTAACAGTAGTAACAGTTGTCATTATAGGAGCGAAGGACCTGACAAGAGAATCAACTTCAGCCTCCGCATTAGTAGGACCAGAATGGTGAGAGGAGTCTGAAAAAATAATGAACCTTTGTGAAGCACCAATAGTACGGAGGTTGGGTTCAGCCACGGAGTCAGTATGATCTCTAGCCTCACGCTCTGGTGCCACAAAAGGTAAAGTAGGTATGAACGCAACTCCGACTTCAACATTTAACACAGCCCCAACAAGCAACCTTTTGATCGCAGACAGAGACTTACCACCTATGAAGGTCCTACTGGGGGCTCCATGATCCTCCTTCCGCTTTTTGGGAGGATAGGAAGCCCCACCTGCATCTACAACCACGAACTTCCTTTTACCTTGGCGTCTCGGCTGCACAGGAGCCACAACCTCAACAACAGTATCCGCAGCCTCAACAACTGGCTAGATGTTAGCATATTGTCCCCCTATTGGAGAATCTCCTTGATCTGTTTGGTTCCCACTACCACCCTCGTCAAAAAGTCTCTCAACGCTTGTATCTAGCTTGCTTTCAGCACGATCAGGAGCAACTGGAAGCAGCAAAACAGTGCGACTAACGGTAGTATCTAGCAGCCGTAGCTCATCTTCATTTCATTCTCGCTCAACAACTCTTACTTTGGTAGGATTCGGGGTATGGATGAAAGCAAAGATATCCATTTCTGCACAAAACAAACACATAGTTAGAAACAAAACAACAAGTGGTAAAACATATAAAACATATATAACAGAAGGTACCCACCTTCTCCGTTCTTGTGTAAAAACCAGGGATAAGTTTCCTCATCCAAAGTGTAATGGCGGCTCAATCCAACCATGCACAAGAATGCTTCCGAAAACTTCTGGAACAGAGAGGGATGGGCAACAAGAGTGGCGTAGTCTTGTGCATTAAAATTGGCCACTTCTGGATTAGGATCCCTAGTCACATGCTTAGCAGTATGCCACGAAAAAGAAGCAGGGCACGCAAAGTCATCTACCCAGAAGAAGTGATTGTTCCAATTCTTAAGGGAATCAAGGGGTTTCGTATAACATACGGAAGCATTATCGGAACGCTTACTAAATGACATCCATCCACTCTTTTTAGAATTTACATAAAAACATCTGAATACCCCAACAGTTGGTACAATCCCATAAACACGGCACAAGATTTCAAAATGAGAAACCTTGGCCGCCCCAATAACAAAAAGTTGGGATATATTGATGCGGAAATGTCTAAGTACGTCAATAAGGAAGGTGGACAAAGGTAACCTAAAGTTAGCATAGTCAAAAAATCTAGTATACAATCTAATTTTCCCAGCGGGCCTCTCATGCATCGTATCATTCTGATTAGATAAAACGAGATGCACCTCCTATGGGATATGAACTTGTCACTAAAAGCATCAAGTGCTTTCTGGGTAAGAACACACCTAATATCTGTAATGGCACTTATGATGGAAGAAAGGAGTTTAAAAACTTAACCTGGAATCGTGAAATTCTTCGAAGAACGGTAAAGCTCAAATAAAAAGGTTAAAAAGCTCGAAAAATCTTGACAATGGCGAAATAGAAGAAGAAGTGGAAATGACACAGTGAAAAACAAATCGAATATTTATACCCTCGGTGTAGTAAATTAAAAGTATCCCCGGATGTTTACACGTGGCCATGACCTCCGAGTCAACGGCTAGGATCATAGGTAAAAATAGTGATGAAAGTTGAGCAAGTGGACCAAACAGTCAAATCGGTCAGAATGTGAAAGGCCGCGAAGAGGCCACGTCGCTTATAACCCACCTAACAAGGACAACGAGACGTCGCAGGGAAACAAGCAGTCGCGGAGGACGCAAAGAAAAGGAGAGTACTAGAACTTAAGTCTAGTAATACCTACCGCACGCAACAAAGTCGCACGCACTAGACATACTAGACTGGGGGGGGGGGGCTTGATGACGTATAACATGTATAACAAGTATTTTGGCATGGACTACATAAAGTTATGCATGGGCCCAAGCCCAGTAAAATAATCAAAAGGCATAATGGACCAAAACTAAGCTCAGGCCAAACTGGTTACGATCCGGAGGCAGCAAGACGGACGAAGGGCTTCCAGAGGGCACTTTCGCAAGGCAACGGAAGTCTACTAGACAAGCCCAAGTCTGCAAGTCACGATTATAAACGAATCCTTGCCTGACGAGGGTCCCACTAACAAAAATGACCAAAATATTAGGAAAACCTAATATTGGGCTCAAGTATAAAAAGGGGTACTCTGACACCCCACAAGGTATGATTTTCTGATCACATATCACACACACATACTCTGACATTCTCTTACAAAACATGAATACTTACTTTCACGTTAGAGTCCAATCGTGGGGTCCGTCCCTACGATAAGGCTAACGGTTTTACTTATTGTGCAGGAAATCATCTCATCACTTGGTTTGGTACAAGATCTCATCCATTGACCCAACCCAATAATCATCCTAGATCCACTTATCCAGTCCATAAATTTTTTTGTACTAACACAGATCATGTTGGAACGTACCATATCACTCTTGGGATCATGAGATACTTCCTCTAAACAATCCTTTGGGACCTTCGATCAGCACCCATATTCTACAAAATGCATCCATCCAACCATTGTACCTTATAATTTTGCCTTGTACTTGTAGTGTTTTCTTGATTACATCCAACGGAGTAGTAAGACATGCTAAGGTTTTTTTATGTGTCGATGAACATGCCTTTTAGTAAGAGGGGGAATGACACACATTGGAATGTGGGACATACACAAATTCGCCCATATCGCATATTGTTTCATAGAATGTGTACCAACTCCCTGTGTTTTGAAGCATTGGCTCTCTTTTGTATACTATCTTAATTGATGGGTTTAGCAAATGTGAAAAGTTAGACGTGGCAAAGGATCTGTTTAACGAAATGTGTTTTAAGGGGTTGAAACCGAATGTTAGGACTAATACGAAGATGATACGTGTGCATTGCCAAGAAGGTTCGATTAGTAATTAGTAAAGCGAAAGAATTGCTTAAAAGGATGGAAGATGATGGTTGCTTGCCAAATAGTGTCACGTATAGTGTCATTATTCAAGAGGTGTTGAAGGAAAACGAGTTACGCGAGGTAGAGATTGTCCTGGAGGAAACGATCGACCAAGGTGCCTTGCCTGATTATACTACTTTTTTGATGTTGCTAGGTGTGATCACGATCTTTGAAGGAGATTCTTCGATGCGAACCGTCATTCAGAAGTTATTAAGTGTAGAAAGAAAAGACGGTAGTTTAACATCTCGCTCTGTTTCCTGAACTCCTGAAGTTGTTGCTAGTATCATAGCAAGAGTTTCGAAATTTTATATCAATTTTTATGAGAAATGTTAAGCTTACAAACTAAAAAAGATATATTAGTACGTCTGATTATTCAATTTTTAAAGTATATGTCAATAATGTTTTCAAATTAAACCTCGATGTCAAATTGTTTTCACCGGCTGGTATTCTTATTTTTAGGTGCGAATTTAAATAAGACCCAAAACTTAAATAATAGTGCCGATTTAGTTGACAGGATGCGAGAGAAGCAAGAAAAGTCAACACATACATGTGTAATATCTTAGCTAATCATGTAAAATTTACACTCGGAACTTTGGTAGTTCTAATGTTGGTACAATGCAACAATGTAGCAAAAATTCTATGAAGAAATACTAGTCTAATTAATGTGTAAATAGCCTACTGGAAGAGCCTAAACACAAAGTTTGGACTAATGAATTCAATGAACTTCGTTCCAGGTTCCAATGATTGCAGGTATATGTTTTCTCTTGGATCTTCTCTCACTCCAGATTGTGTCGCGTATTCCATTGCCATCTTATAATCCACCTGTAATCAAGGCAACACAAACATAATTTTTAAATTAACTTTCATCTTCCATTATGTGAATATCAGGGCGGATCCAATCACAAATGAGTAAAAGAATTTGATTACTAGTAAAAGATTAATTAGGAGAAAATACTTTGAGTTAGCTCATAGCTTCGAATTTAGAGTATATGTTATGAACCATACACTTTATCAGAAAAAAGAAGACCAGTGTTAATCACTTATAAAGGATGCAAGACTGTAGGTTACACCAAATTTAAATTATATAGGGGTTTTTGGCATTATGCTTTGAAAGTGATTATCTGATTATTGATGTGCCAATCACTTTCTAATTGGTAGCGTGAAAGTGATCACAGTTTTTTGATTAATAAGGGGTCATTTTACATATAAATCCTTTAACAATTAGAATTGCCTAAGCACTTGAGCAAAAACAGTCAATCACATCCAACGCTCTATCTCTAGCAGACTCTTACCAAAATTGGATTCTGATTATTCCATATCACATAATCACTTTCAAAAGGCAATGAAACACGCCCCCTTTAAATAATAATTGCTTACCTGCTCAACATGCTGAGCTAGCTTTTCAATCAGGGTTTCTTTTGTTATCAAGCGATTCGAGACCTTCTGAAGTACTTCTGCATCTTCATCCTTGATCTCCAAGCGTTGCTTCTTCTTTGCTTGCAGATCTGACGCTTCTTTCAATATCGTATATATACCACCCGCAGCATCATTAAGATACCTAAAACCAACATAAAAAGCAATTTACCAACTGTATTAGCTTAATGGAAAAGCTACTTCTCAAATTAGGTTTAATCTTACTTGGTTAAACTTCTTTTTCTTTCTTGCTGTTCACGAGCCTGAATTTTCTTCACTATTTTTGTCTTTAGCTGGCTGCAACATTGTCTAAGACAAGTCTTTAAAACATAAATTGTTAACTCTAGAAAGTTTTAAAAAAATTCGAAGTGATTCTGAAGGCAAACCCACATTGACAGCATTTGCAATCTCACTTATGTCATCTCCAATATATTCCTTTCCCGTCCCTTTGAAAGGGATTTTTGTGCTTACGATACTAACGAAAACACCTATTTTATCTTGTGTTTGATTAATTTTGTAGCTATTCCAACTGAAAGATGATATACAAAATCAGTAAAACTTCTTATGAGAATGGGAATACCCAAGGTAGAAACACTAAAACTCATAGGGTTCTTACTTAATTCTCTTCATTGCAGTTCTCGTGACAACATCAGCACCTTGTTCAAACAGCAGTGGAATCCGATTTGCAAACCGAAATATATTTAAACCCTACACACAAATAATTAAGATTTATTGTATTCACCAAGAGAACATAGATCCAGAATTTTATCAGAAACTTACTTGTTTGACATCTTTTCCACCCAAACTGACTCCAGCTTCCACAATAAATGGGTGTCCTTCAAATACTTGGGCACTACATTGAGACAGTAGTTCCAAACGAGTTCAATTTTGTATGACTTTAAGAATATGTATACTTATCAGGTGCGGCATTCCAGGCATGAACATTACCTTGCAGTATAAGTTGCAACCATGTCGGGGTGCAGTTCCTTTATTATACCCAAGCGAAGGTTGTACTCTCCTGCAGGACTAAGACACTATAAAGGACCATTGTTAATATTGAACTTTCAATGAGTCAAATACCAAAATTATTCAATATAAATAACTAGTAATACAGCTATAGAAAAAGCAATATGAAGATAATCTTACATCACCGCTAGGATCATCGAACTTGGCTTGCCGAAACAGCTGATGCATGCGAACAATTTGCTGTGAAGTCAGCGACTTGACTGCTGTTTTGGGGGTGAAATCTGGACCCATTTCTCCTGTAACAAGATACAATCAGTTTCAAACAAACTTAAAAACCAGTAACAGAAAGGAAAAAAGTTGACAAATAGATATGATAAAAACCAGCTGATTCTAAAACCCGAACAAGAATTGAGCATGCCAATTATTAGGCGAAGGTCTACAAAAAAAATCTGAATCGCTATAATGTTTATGTCAGGTTATAATTATCTTTTACAAACATTAAGTGTCACAACTGAAGTGTGCATGCATTAATATATGTGTTGTCTGCATAACATAGCTATTCGGTTGTCTAATTGTATTATCATACAAGTGCGTGGTGGTGATTGATACCTATTAATCGTTCAGCATGCGCCTTCCCGATATTAACAAATTCATGCTGAAGAAACTGCAAAAGGTGTGGCTTTGAGGTTTCAGCAATTAGACGTTTGATGAGAAGCAGATCCACTGCTGATGGATGGTGCTTTGTTTCAAGAGGAACTGCTGGCATTACATCCGTCCTTCTAGCAAAACTTATGCTGACATTTTTACTTCAAAAATTTAAAGGAAAAGTAGCATTAGTTGACATGATAAGTAACACAGTCCCCCGCGTAATTAATACAGCTAAAAGAAAATGTTAAAACTTCCTTTTATATGCATTTGTTCTTGGGGTGACAATGGGCAAGGCTGGAAAGAGAGAAAGAGGAGTACTCTGGTGTCTCTGAAACAAATCGGAACATGAACTGGGCATACGGAGTGATAACCGCCATTTGACGCATATAATGCAATATCTTGGACTGAAACACAAAAGAACATGTTAGCAAAGAGGCTCCACCCGTACATCATAAACATTGTAGTCTGGTTGTTAAACCAAATTATAGCTAAGACATGAACAGAACCACAAGGAGATGCATACACGATAAGTTGTCCAGTTTCCCTCGATAACAACTTGAATTTCAGCTCCATGCCATTGCTCCTTGTCATCTCTCTTCTCATGTAAATGAATATGGGGAATGTTTCTGATCATGGAAGAACCAAATCAGAAGATTAAAGCACAAGTTTTAGCACTAGGGGATGTTTGATTTGAGGGTATGGGAATGAGGGAATCACTTTCATTCCTAATATAGATGTTTGGTTCCTGAAATGTTAATGAAACCCATACACCTAGGCATTAAACCCATTCCCATTCCTATACCCATAGTCATACCCCAATGCAAACCAAACACCCCATCAACCTCTTATGAGCACCATAGGCTAGAAGAATACCGATGAATATCTATATCCAGCCTGCAGAATGAAGTGTAAGTTTGACTCTTCATTGACGACGATATCTCAATTGGTAGTCCTGTACTCATCTTTGACCAGATTAAAGCCTGAAAGAACAAATACAGATCATATGTCATATCTATACCAATAGATATTTTATCACCATCAACAGAAAGAGAAAGAAATTGTAAAAAGTACACTGAACACAGTAAAAGCAACGGATGACTACACACACACTCACACACTTTCAGTTACATCTATGGTTATTTATCCATTAAAAGCCTAAATACGTACCATTTTCGCACCAAGCCCAAACTTTCCACGTGTTTGCTTCAAGCCATACTTTGTCCCAGATAAAACTGCATGACATAAATTTGTTAGAAAAATAACTTGACAACCGTACAGAAATCTCAGTAAGCCTTGTTAAGAAATTATCTTGAATACGCACAATATATTTTAATATAAAAATTGAATGGAAGAAAAGAACTAAACCTCGTCCAAACATATTAGGGATATCATCATGGGGCATTCCTCTTCCATTATCCTACAAAAAATACAAAACGTAGGTTGTAATCTGAACAAGCCAAAAAACTTATTCATATATGATGAAACTATACAAAATCTGAAAAGAAAAAAAAAACAGACCTTACAAGTCACCCTGTAAAATGAGGCATCACCTCGACCCTTAGTGCCCTTTGAAGCAGTTGGTTCTTTTACTTTCTTTCCGAGGGCCGCATTTTTGGCCTGAGTTTCTTGAAAACGAGCTTCTTTGGCAAGTCGTTTCTGATAGTAGAAGAAGAAGAAGCAGGGTAAGTGGAAATGGTGTAAGTGAAATTTTCGAAAAAGAAATTACATATAGACACCTTCCAACTGTTAACAGCTGCAAAAAGATTTCAATAATTAACAGCATTTTGAGCTTAAAACTGAAATGGGTGATTCCGTAAATTTTTCCTTCCACGACTTAATAACCAGTATCGACTGGACTCTCATGACAACGGTATACTCATTACACACTACTTTTTGAGACAAGAGCGTGTCATACATCAGAACCGCTGGTTTAAATGAGAAGAGAATTTTGAGCTGAATTTTGGGGTTGACATAACAGCATAAATATGTAAAGTCCCCTCTATATGTAAGATTCATGTTGAAAATTAACATTACGAGAGCACAAACCTCACGAGCCTTGTCTGTCTCAAAATCACCATATAGTGCTTCATCAATTCGCTCGCGGTCAATAAGACCAATCATAGAATTGAACTTGCTTTTATTAATCTCCTCACTGCATATATCAGAAAGAGGATAAATAAAAGTAGAGTGAGTAATATTAGTTTATACTTCATACAGTGCATACACATTTATTAAGAAAGATTTGGTCACTTACATCGTGACTTCAACAAATGGAAGTTCGGCAATAGACTCTGAAGAATCAAGAGAATTTTCAACAAGTTCTCTCACGGTTGTGTAAAGGGATTTCCCAGGCTGATAATCATTCAAACAAACACAGTTTTTAGCATACTCCCTGACTATAACAAGTTGTACAAAGCTAAAAAGTAATTCAACTTCCACATTTTCAGCCAATATGAACTCATAACGACTCCCTTTTAAGCTTTTTGATGTCATGACCCATTATATATTAAATTCTACACATCTGATGAAGTTAAACTGAAATTTTATAATCAAATATACATAACAAGCCAAACCTACATACAAACTCGATGCAAATTCCTTTTGTTCTACTTCCTATTTCAGTCAGTATGAACTCAAAACAACTCCAACTGAGCATTTCAGGTAATAATTCATTGTGTACCATAAATACCTCATATCAAATACACTTGAAATAAAAATTTATACCAAAACAAGCATACAGAGAAAACGATGCAAGATAGAAGCAAATATGAGCTTAACAAACTCACTGAGCATCTCGACACAAGATTAAAGCAGGGTTGTCATGTCATAGGACGTTAAGCTAAAACTTTATGACAAAGATAAACCTAGTTCAGATGCAAAACTAAAACAAATCCGTCTACCGTTCCATAATTTTCATGTTATGACATTAGAAATTCATTGTACGTCATTAATTCATCATCTCAATTAATATGATAATGTAAACTTGTATAAAAAATAAATGTATACATAGCAAACCTAGGCCAGATGCAAGATCGAACCAACAACAACAACAATACCAATCCCGTCTGAACGAGGTACGGGGAGGTGGAATATAGACATATCATACCCCTACCCTAGGGTAAAATCAAGAGTAGAGAGACTGCTTCCATGAAGACCTCCGGCAAGTGTACGTGTGAGGGTGAATGTGCTAAAAATATGGGTGAATGTGATTGTGAAACTGCAAGAATAGAGAAACTATGTAGCCTATATCGCATAGCAGACATACAAGCGCACGACATAAACCACCTTAAAATCTAGGTAAATGGAGTCATATAAGCATACAACCCATGAGAGCATAACATAGAATATAATGAGCGCATATAATACATAAGCATATGAGCATAAACATAAACGCATAGATGCATACGAGCATGGGGGCATAAAAGCATAAACACATACAAGCATGTGAACATAAAAATAAACGCATACGAGCATGGGGGACATAAAAGCATGAATACTTGCAGAGATAACGAGCCTATGGTAAAAATATAGTTCTGTGTCATAAGGGTGCGGAGAAGTTCGTAGATATTGCAATAGGTCTACATACCTAAGACTCAAGAGTAAAGAAAAATAAGTACACAAGAGGCTACCAAAAATCGCCTAAAAAGTGTAAAGGGAGCTAGTTATGACTCTCTAGGCCTAAAACGCGAGGAGAAATCGTCTAGAAAGCTCCACGCATTCATATCAGAGGTCATGTCCTCGAACAAGAGAATTTCCTTCATGTCATGCTTCAATCTATCATCTCACCTAAGTGGTCTACCCCTTCTCCGCAAGATGCAAGACTGAACCAAATCCATATAATGTTCCCCGATATGTAAGTTATCATCCATATAAAGTTTGAACAGATCATTTATCATTTCAACACTTTAATGTATCGACGGTATCGTATACCATACTTTCCGCATATCAGATTAAGTTAAACCAAGACTTTATAACAAAAAACTAAGCCTAATCATTTTCAACCAATGGGAACTCATAACAACTCACATTTATAACCACTCACGGGTGGCCTAGTGGCAAAAAGACTTATGACTGTCACACTAAGATGAGTGAGGTCTCAAGTTCAATTCCTCCTAGGTGCAAACAACCTTGAAGTGGCCGCGCCAGCCTCCTAAAAAAGGAGGGTTTTAGCTGGCTTGAGTCGGCGATGGGTTAAAACCCCGTGGATTAGTGGGCCAAAAGGCCGGAAACCATGGTTACCCTAAAACTTTTTAACAAAAATAAAAGTAATTCACACGCAAAACTAAATCAAATCCATCTAATATTCCACATTCTACATCTCAACACGATAAATAATACTATAAAACAAAGTTATAAAAAAAGGAGCTGACATTATCGAAACCAGCAATGTTCTTATTCTCCGCAAAAAACTCAGCCGGTGACTCTGAAAAAATAAAAAAAAAAATAAAGTCAGTTTCGTGTTATAAAAGCTAATCGATATATATAAATAGATAGATGAATAATACTGACTTTGTTTCAGTACACTTGTTTTAGGTTTACGAGGTGTTTTCGATTTGCCTTTTTTATTTTGTACCGGAGGACTTTCTTCACTGCTTTCTCCACCAGAGGAACTCATCGGAAACCTAACTGTTTTTTCCGGTCACTTGTAATTTTGGGGGGGTTTTCAGAGGCGGGAATAATGCTTGTGTGCTGACTTTTACCTTCTTCACAGAGTAAAGTGATTGTGAGTGTGACCTGGTGTTACGCGTCCTCACGGTGGAAAATAACACTTTTTCAAAAGGTTTTTCTAACATGTGCCACTCGGGCACATGTTAAGGTGGAGACATCAGGTTGTATGTCACAGCCTGATTGGCCAGCAGTTATTGTTATAGCAGTTATTTGTGAGGCCTGATAATGATTAATAACAATAACTGCTGGCCAATCAAGCTGTGACACACAGCCTGTGTCC
>BQNB010050157.1:0-41653 GCA_026074375.1 Tanacetum coccineum | reverse complement strand
TTGTTCTATGACCCTAAAAGTTATGAAAATAACAAAAGTCCAAATATTCTAGTTAGAAAAAGAAAAAGGAAAAATATAAAAATATATGTGCGGTAATTAGTGTAGATTTATAAAAATGGTCAAAACGGGGCTTATCAAAGCTAATCCCTTTTGATGAACACTTATCTATTTTTCGAGGTAATTAGTCAGGAGGGATTGAGATTCTTCGTTTTCTAAAGTGTTTACTTATGGCATTGCGTGAGGACACGACAATAGTTTAGTATGGGGGATTTTGGTATGTGCTTAATTACACATACATTTTGCCTATAAAAACGTGCCTAAAATGACCAAAATATACCAAAAATACATTGTATTTGTGTGTTTTATGATTTATATTGTGCAGGTAACGGATATTCACTAAAGGACAAAAATCAAGCCAAAATGGACAAAACCGAGCAGGGAATGGAAAGAGCATGAAAAAGTCAAAAGTCAAAGTCAAAAGTCAAAGTCAAAAGTCAACAAGTCAAAGACGAAGCCGAATCCGAAGAAATCTTAAAGGGGCCAACTTGTACCCATCTAATGGGCCGTGTCAGCCCATTAAAGTATATAAAGACCACTTTATAAGTTTAAATGGCCCAATGATATTTAACTTATACAAAAGCCCAAAACACAAAATCTGGCCCAACACACTAGTCCACTACCAAACAACTATTAACTGTTAACACAGTTAGTACACCATCCCTTTCACCCTTACATCATTAGTCCTCAAGGACTAACATTGTTACTCCAAAAGGACTAACGGTGCAAATGCTTAACAGAGACAGGGCAAACGCCCGTTAAACCAAAACAAACACACCCATTACCCGCCAAAACCCATTAACACTATTCACCTTCTCCGACCTCTGCTACCTTGCGCCCCATGACAAAAACATCTCTCTCCTATTACCCCACTTCACCAATACCAAAAACCCACCTTGGCAATCCCCTTTAACCTCATTCGTCTATGATAAAAGACAAGAAATCAAAGGTTGAGATCAAAGAACTTGAAGAACACTCAAGATTAAAGGCTGAGATTGATTTTCGACTTACTCACACAACTAACACACCTCTCCATTGTCTCAGTGAAGAAACACAAGTCTAAGAACCCAAGGTTTTGAATTTTATCTATATATAGGACCCTTTGTAAGCCTTCAAAGGAAGTAGTCTTTAGTTTCTAGTTTAGCAGCTTATATTGAATGTTTTTAGCTTATTGTACTTTTATTTAAAAGCTTTGTACTGTTTTATTCAAGTTTAATGAAAATTAAGTTTTTATGTTAAATCTGTTTTTAAGTTAATGTACTTTGTGTTTTAAAAATGTTTTATAAGCTCACAAAAGCTCTTTTTAACTCATACTTAAGCTGTTAACTTAAGCACTATAAGTTTTTCCATAACTTATAGTTTTTAAGTCTTTTACCAAAATTTACTAAAAAAAGCTAAAAATGGATGATAAGCCAAACCTGGATGGGCTTATGGGTTTCACTAGCTTGTCTTCTACAAGCTAGAGCTTGTAGATCAGCTTATTGTAAGCTTATTTGCCCTGTTTTGAGCAAGGGCTTTTGTAAGTTCTTTATTTTCAAGTTAGCTTAAAGACTGCTTATTGCTTATTTATTGCTTATTTCCTGTTTAGATTTGCTTAGTTATGCTAATTGTGTCTCATGATTGCTTACTAGTTGTAGTTTTCAGTTTATATGTCCTTGTTCATGTTTTTCATTAAAAACCGCCTAATTTAGCCTTAATACTGCTTAATCTGTTAGCCTATTTATAAGTGCTTATTCATGTGTTCTTAATGCTTATTAGTGCTTAATATAGCTTGTTGGATATCTGTTTTTCATAATCTTAGCTTAAATCAGTTTAAACTAGCTTTAAAATAGATTTTGAAATGTTAAAGGAGTGTTTGGGTTAAGGTTAAAAATGGGTCAAATTTAGTGTAAAGTTGTTTTGGGTCATTAACCTGAATTTGTCAATCTCTTTTAAGTTGTTTGAGTCAGTTTTTATAAGTCCTTTAAGTTTAAATCTCAAGTTTTATGTTCAATCTATTCATGTTTTGAACCTGTGGGGATCTTGCTTGAATATTCAGCTTATTTGATTAGATCCTCTTAAGTGTCTTGTTGTTGTCATTTTCATGTTCATTTAAGGTCTTTCATGAAGTAGAATAGATCTGTTTTAAGTTTGCACTTGTCCCTTAAGTTTTAGCCAAAATCCGTTTAGTGTCTTAAGTCTAATTTTCAAAGTCCAAAGTCCTGTTTTCATTAGTAAAATTTAGGTAGGATTAAACTTGTTTTAGGTTCTGTAAATCAAAGCACAAGCTTTTTGAGCTACAAGGTTGATCTGTTTGTGCTTATTTTGTTTTTAAAAACTCTTTTCCTAGCTTAAACTAGGGCTGCAAAAAGCCCTTTTGTCTTTTAGAAAACCAAAAACTCAGCATATACTGAGTTAGATAGCCATTTTCATAAGCCTTTTTCATAGCTTAATTGTGTTTCAAACTGCTTATTCTTTGCTGATTTAGATAGCTTGTTGTATAAGCTTTTCAGTGCTATAAGTCTCTAAGCCATAAGGGTCCATTTTCTAGCTTAAAAATAAGCTAGAAAGTGCCCTTGTTGGCTGTTGTAGTAGTTTTGGCCAATTTTGCTTATTTGCTTTTCTAAGCTTATTGGATTTGCTTAAATTGTGCTTAGATTTGCTTATTAGGTTAGGTTTTAGTCATAGTTAGCTTATTTAGCTTAGGTTGGAGCTTATTCAAGCTTAATAGCATTTTCAGTTTATAATTTAAGTTTAAAAGCCTTTAAGTGATTCTGTCATTTAAGCTAAGTTTTAGCTCATTTTGTTAGCTTATTCTTGATTCTTAGTGCTTATTTAGTTTAGTTTTAAGATTGCTTCTGCTTATTTGCTTTTCCTTTTTGCTTATTGTGTCTAAAAATGCTTAACAGTTAGCTCTTTAGTCTTTTAGCTTTAAAACCAATTATGTTGCTTTTAAGTGCTTATTTTCGGCTTATTTTAAGTTTTTGTAAAAAGCCATTTCACAAAAGTTGCTTATTTTAGGTTTAAAAAGCTTTTTCACAAAAAAAAATTGGCAAATAAAAATCATTGGGAAAGTGGGAAGCCAAGGGTGAGCCAAGGCTCGAACCCAAGACCTCAACCACTCTCAACCAACGATTTTAACACCACCACACACATCCATCCTGCCCTTGGGTCTTTTGCGTTATAACTCCACACTATTTTTCTTTTAACCACTTTTTCCCCTTTTAGCTTATCAGACTTAATTAGCTTATTAACAGCTTATTTAGATATGTTGTTTCACCTGTTTTATTTTTCCTAGGTTTAGCTTACTCTTAAGTACTTTTTGTAATTTTTTCAGATTTTTTATAAATAGTTTAGTATTTTTAATATTTAATTTAGATAAAAACTGTTTTTAATTCATAATAAATTAAATAAAAGTAAAAAAAATATAATTCTTTTTTCTAAATTTTTTATTAATCATTTAGGATTGTTAAAAATTAAATTTGCATTTTTAGGGTAAAATTTGTAGAATTTAGTTTTTAAAGAACGGGATTTGAATCCCGTTATCGTTTTTAGTGTTTTAGCCTTAATTGCTTTCGTTTTTAGTTTGCCTTTACTTGTTTTTGTATTCTATTTATAGAAATAGAATCCAAATCATATATTGATCATTCAAACACGCGATCACGAGCTTATTCACGATTTTCAATTCGCACCTCGTCGGAAAACGACCCGGGAAAGTTTTTTTTAGGGTTTTACTTTGGTCAAAAGTAATTTCCTTCTAAAAGCCTTACGGAATACTTACCCACTCTTCTTAATTGATACTATCCTATTATATATTTATATTATATATATTTATATATACTAAAGGATTGAAGTCAATTTTTGACGCCGCTGTCGGGGAGGTTGTGAGACGAAATTGAATTGAAGTTTGTTGTGTTTGAAGACCCTTCCCCGTGAAGTTTTTGTTGAGTTTGTGAATATTATTTATATTATATAAGCCAAAAAAAATCAAAAAAATCAAATACTTTTTCTAAAGTATTTACAAAATCCGAAAATATTAAAAAACCAACAAAACAAATCGTGTTGTAAATTGTTATAATTGTCTCACCTTTGAATTACAAACTATAAGGGGGGTATAAGGAGGGCTTGATACAACATCGATCGAATATTTTTGAAAGCAAACTTTTAAAACGTAAAATGAACCTGTAAACTATTCACCCCCCCCCTTCTAGTTTCTAAAATTGGTATCAGAAGCCAAGGTCCACTCAAATTATTTTAAAATATCTGTTTGTTAAAGCTTGGATCGATCTAATAATTCCCAACAAATATCTAGAGGCGCTTATCCATGCAAAGACCACCACTTTTTGAAAGTGATAGTTTTATTTATTGGAAAAATAGATTTGAGACATATGTTAAATCAAAAGATCTTGATATTTGGCATGTTATTACTAACGGTGATTTTCAACCTATTCAACAAAATCTAGAAACCAAATTACATGAGGTTATCCCTTTTGAAAAACAAAGTAATGATCTTAAAAAGAAGATTGCGAAAAATAACAAAGCTAAAATGGTCATTTACAATGCTTTGCCAAGAAAAGAATATGAAAGAATTTTCATGTGTAATACGGTAAAAGAAATTTGGAAAACATTGTTAAACACCCATCAAGGTAATAACCAAGTCAAAGATAACAAGATCGACCTTTTGGTACAACAATATGAACAATTCGTCATTTCCGAAGACGAATCTATGGATAGTGCTTTTGCTAGATTTAATACTATCATTACTAGTTTAAAAGCTCTTGATGAAGGTTATTCTAGCAATAATTATGGTAGGAAGTTTCTTAGGGCTCTACATCCTAAATGGGGAGCAAAGTTCACGGCGATTGAAGAGTCGAAAGACTTAACATCACTGTCACTTGATGAACTCATCGGGAATCTCAAATTTGACGAGATGATCATCAAGAAAAATTCTAAAATAGTCAAAGCTAAGGGAGAAAGAAAATATCTTGCTTTAAAGGCTAAGAAATAATCTAGTGATGAGGAGTGTTCGACTTCCGAAAGTGAAGATGAAGAATACGCCATGGCGGTTAGAGACTTCAAGAAGTTCTTTAAAAGAAGAGGAAGATTTGTAAGACAACCTCGGAACGACAAAGAGACGTTCCAAAGAAATAGAGATGGCAAGAATGGAAAAAGTAAAAGGAAGTGCTTTAGATGCGGAGACCCAAATCAACTTATTGGAGAATGTCCAAACCCATTGAGAGACAAGAACCACCGAGCATTCGTTGGAGGTTCTTGGAGTGATAGAAATGAAGAAGATGCTGAAAACATTAAAGACGAAACATGTCTCATAGTGGTATGTGCTTAATTACACTTACCTTTTACCTATAAAAATGAGCTTAAATGGCCAAAAACGAACATAAAATGCCAAATATACGCTTGTTTTGTGATTTATGCTGTGTAGGTAACGGATATTCACTAAAGGACAAAAATCAAGCCAAAACAGACAAAACCGAACACGGAATGGAAAGAGCGTCAAAGTCAAAGTCAAAGTCAACCCAAAAAGTCAACAAGTCAAAACCGAAGACGAAACCGAAGAAATCTTAATGGACCAACCCGCACCCAAATAAATGGGTCGGGTCAGCCCATTAAGCTTATTGTATAAGCTTTATATGATAAAAATAGTCCAAGTCCATTTTAAACTTACCCGGCCCAATTACAAAGCCCAAACCACACTTAACGGTTGTAAGCCCAATACCTCTTTAATCCATTTCACAGTTAGTCCTTAAGGACTAACACTGTTAGTCCTTAGGACTAACATGCTTACCCCCTACACCTTAAACCCCTTTACATCCATCATCCTTTTTCCAAACAACCGTCACAAATCAAACGCATTGTATATCTCTCCCAAATCCCTTATTCCCGCCAAACCCAATCCCCAAAACGTAGTCACCTGTCACTCGCACCCTCTTCCTCAAACGAACCCCACAATCAAACCCACCCCCATTAACAAACAAAACACAGCTGGCAATCCCCTTTTAAACCCTATTCGTCAAAGAAGAAGACACAAATTAATGGCCCTTTTGTGTATTCAACACTTGGTGACCAAGTTTTTGATGGTGAGATGAAGGCTGGTTCCTCTCACAAAAAGGATAAGTTCAAGTCTCTGCAGTTTTATATTTCTATAAATAGTTTAGGATTTCTTTTGTAAAAGCTAATCTAGTGTAATGTAACTTAGGAGTAGTGTAATTTACTTTTTAATGTTTTAAATTTATGTTTTTAAGTCTTTTAATTCTGTCATTTAACTGTCAAAGAAACCTTGTAATCTTTTTTTTAAGTTAATGAAAAGTTAAATTTTTATATATGCAAATCTGTTCTTTTTTTATCTTTATGCCTTGAAGCTATTTCTGGTTCAAAAGTCCTTTCTATAAGCTCTATAAGATTTATAGAAATTGTTAAACTCATATAATCTATTCAATTAGCTTTTGAGAGTTTAATGTGTATTTGGTATCTAGATTTGTTTTGTGTTTTATTGGATGATTATGCTAGGCTTTGGATGAGCTTATGGGTTTGGTTTCAATTTATGGGACAATAAGTGGTCCCTAGAGCTTTTAGGAACTTCATTTTATGTCCTTGTTTGGTGCAAAGGACTAGGTACATTACTTTTTCTCTTTTTAAGCTTATTTCTGCTTTGCTTATTTCTTGCTTATTTCTGCTTATGCTTTGCATTCTTATGCTTATTTAGTCTTTTGTTAGCTTACTGCATCTAGTTTATTGCTCTATTATTGTTTGATTTGAGATTTCATGAAAACTGTCCAAAATAGGCCAGATTAGCCTTATTTAGTTAGGCTTTTGATAGTGTTATTTCTTCTTGGTTTGGCTTATTTGTCCCTTTTATGCATAGTGCTTAATATGTTTTAGCATTTCATAGCTTAACTTGTTCTGTTTTAGTGTAAAACTAAAAATTCAAATCTTAAAGGGGTGTTTGGCACAAGCAGTCTTAACATGAGTTAAGACTGCTTGGGTCTTTTATGGTCATTAGGTCAGTTTAAACAAGTTCTTATTTAGGCTAAATAATAATGTTCACAAGTTTTAAATCAGCTTTGTTTAGTTTTTAAAATGGTCTTATCATATATTCATGCTGCTAGTCTAAATGGTTATCAAACTGCCTATTTGATTCATTTTCTAAAAAATGCACTTTAGTTGTAGTTTGGTGATCAAAGTCAGTGTCATTTGCATAAATGTACATCTGTTTTAAGTTTTTAAACTTTGGAATAGCCTTTTAAATCTTTTAGCCTAAATCTGTCAAGTATTCTGCTATTTTTGTTTTGATCTTAAAAAGCCTCTTATTGCAGTTCTATTGTAGGTCCCATTTAAGTTTAATTTAGGTTAAATTTGTTTACAATTAGCTTAATTATGTGTGATTTAAATTTGTTTTCAGCTTTTGGTTTGTCAAAATTGTTTTTAAGCCTTTAAACTTAGGCTGCAGTTTGCCCATTTTCTTTGAAAAGAATCAAAAAAATAGTGTAGGACGCCAATTTCTCATTGCTTTTCTAGCTTATTTCTTTAGTTTGTTTGTTTAAATCCAGCTTATCTGAGTAATCTGAGTCTAGTTCTAAATCTAATCTTGCTTTTTAGTTTATTCCCATTGCTTATTAGTCCTGCATTTTAGCTTGAAAGTAGTAGAAAAGTCTTTTAAGCTCCTTTTGTGTCCACAGTCTTGATGTCTTTTAGTGCTCTTCAGCTTAATGTACTTGCTTATTTTTAATCCTTTGTGCTTATTAGGTATAGGTTAAGGTCTGTGTTTAGCTCATTGTTTTTCTTAATGCTTATTTAGTTCTAAAAAGTTCCTTTAGAATAGTTATAAGTCATTTAGTTTAAAAAGCTAAACTGTGTTTGTGTCAGCTTATTTGTGATTTTTATAAAAAGTTGTTTTATTAAAGTTGCTTATTTTCATAATAAAAAGCTTTTTCAAAAATAAGTTTTGCAAAACAAAAATGTTGGGAGTATAGGGAAGTCCCAGGCTCGAACCCGGGACCTCAACCTTAACTCACCAACATTTTAACTCACACACCACAACCAACTGCGCCCTTGGGTCTTTTCTGTTAGACCCTTGGGCCAGTTTATTCTTATACACGTTTTCTAGTTTTGCTTATTAAAACTGTTTGCTTAATAACTGCTTATTTATAAGCAGTTTTTGTAAAGTCTTATTTTTCTTGTAATCTACATAGTTTAAAGTACTTTTCAGTATTTTTTCCATAATTTTAATAATTAGTCTAGTATTTTTAATAATTAATTTAGATGAAAAGTGTTTTTAATTCATAATAAATAATATAAAAGTCAAAAAAATATAATTCTTTTTTTTTAAATTTTCTTTTATCATTTAGGACATTTTAAAATTAAATTTTCATTTATAGGGTTAAATTTGTAGAATTTAGTTTTTTAAAGAACGAGTTTTTAATCCCGTTATCGTTTTTTAGTGTTTTAGCCTTAATTGCTTTCGTTTTAGGTTTGCCTTTACTTGTTTTTGTATTTTATTTGTAGAAATAGGAAACCAAACCCAATTTGTGATATTCAAACATTCTTCCACAAACGTTTCCTCGAGTTTCAAATTCACACCTCGTCGGGACACGACCCGGGAAGGTTTTTAGGGATTTTACTTTGGTCAAAAGTAATTTCCTTTTAAAAGCCTCACGGAATACTTACTCTCTCATATTATTGATTTTGATAATTCTTATATTATATATATTTATATTTATATTTATATTTATAGTAAAGGTATTAGTTTAAAACCAATCAATTTTTGGCGCTGCTGCCGGGGAGGTCGTGAGACGATTATCGAGTTGAAGTTTGTTGTGCCTTGAAGACCCTTCCCCGTGAAGTTATTTTCTTGTTATAAAAATATAAAGAAACAAAAATATTTTATTTTCTCAATTTTTGTGAATATATTATCAAATAATCATAAATACTTTTTCTAAAGTATTTAAAATAAATTCTACGTGGGCCGCTTGAGCCTGATTATAGTGTACCTCAGCGATAATAAAGATCGAGTTCAGCTTGGTTCCTCTAATCATAGCTCCTTCGTCTCCTACTAAAAATAATAAAAAAACGCGGGCGCCGAAGGGGAGTAGGAGCTCGCCCCCAGGTGTAGTCCCGGACCACTTCCGGCGTAAGTAAGTACAATGAATTGTGAGATAATGCGAAATGTAAAGTAATTGGACCGGAAGGAGTTATATCCTCCGTGCTACGAGTAATGAGTCTCCCTTTAATACCAATTGAGTTCGCATACAATACATGAACCGTTGGGCTCTTTCTTGTACAACTTGTCGAGGCTACGTGGCTCTTCAAGCAAAGTGGTCCTTCATAAAGGACTTGTACCTTATTGTCTGGATGTTCCTATTGATACTCAGCATTTAAAGACGGGAGCCTATTAACTTCAGACCTGAATGTCCTTCGACATACCCGCTTCTCTGAGAATTCCTATCTAGCGTAGAACTGACTTCCGGAACTACACACACACAAGTTGTCTCTTCTTCTACTCTGACTCCCAGCATGCTCCAGAGCGTATTTCTTGTTTAGTTTAGCCCATCATTATTTTGGCAGAAGCATCTAACCAGTTTTATCTTCAGATGTTCTGTGGGAGACTCACCCACATCATGTCCCCCCAGTCAAGTACGAATGCCATTATAGGTTTTCCGTGCTAGAACTCATCATTTTGTAATTAAGATTAAGAAGTTTCTTCTATCTCTTTCCTATTTTCCTTCTCTTTTTTTACTGTTCTTGGAGGCGTGGCTCATCCATCTCCATTTGGTAAAAGCTTATGTGTCGTCATTATATGGATCCTTTTCCTTCATCATTTACTAGGGTTGCATCATGCTTACGTGGTGACGGTTGATTTTCTTGGAGCCACTATAAATGGCTTTCCTTTGTTTTCACATTTTTACTTTTTAATTTTTTTACCCCTACCGCTGCTTCTCATTCTCTTTGCCTTAAGGTCTGGTTGCTTGCCGCTGCATCTCCTTTTTTTAAAAGTATGTACTTTCTCTCGCTTCTTCTTCTTATTTTCCCGCCATGTCTAAAAATGATATGAAAGATCGTATCTGTACCCTTTCTAAGAATGATTTAAAATATTTGGTTAAGACTTATCGTATACCGCTAGATCTTCATCCTCGTTTGCCTGATCCCGGGTTTACCATGGATCGTCTTCCTACTGATGCTATAGGCATTTACTCTGAGTTTCTCTGGTTTTACGGCGTTCATGTCCCTTTTTCCATGTTCCTTTTGTCCGTGCTTAAATATTTCAAAGTACATATTTCTCAGTTGGTCCCTTTAGGTTTGAATAAGGTGGTGTCATTTGAGGTTGTGTGCCGCGACTTAAATATTGTTCCCACTGTTACTTTGTTCCGTGTATTTCAATGTCTTTGCAAACAAGGGGATTGGTTTTCTTTCTCTAAACGTCATAATACGGAGGACATTTACATGGATGATTGTCCTTTGAGCCTGAAGAAGTGGAAGGATAAGTTTTTCTTGATAGATCGTAGAGCCATTCCTAACTATCTGACATGGAGACATTCTTGTTCTTGTGTTTCGGATGATCTTCCATCTAATGGTTATGACCGGAATGATGTGCAGCGACTATGTGCTCGCTTGATTTGTCTTCGTGAGATGAAGGAGGAGGTCCTTGTTCGTTCTGGGTTGAGCTTTGTGTGGTTTAATAAAGAATGTGATCCAGTCTTCTGAAGGATTGACGATAATGCTGGTAGGTTAGGGGGTTATAATTTATGTTCCTTGTTTGTTGTTCCTTTTGGTATGTGTTTGATCGATGTTTTGTCTTTCGTGCAGAGATGAGCATCTATGATTTTATGACTCTTCCCTCTTGGAGTGATGCTAAGATTGTTGAGGAATCCCATCATCTTTCTTTGCTACTTCTAGAGCGTGTTCCCTCGCATACTACTGCACCGGCATCGAAAGGTGCCATCATTTCGTTGCCCACTCCAGATGAGATTGCTGCTTCTCTACCAGATTCTCGTCTTGTCAAGAAGTCAAAGGGTCCTTCTTAGGCTAGCCGGTCATCAAAAAGGAGGAAGCTGCAGAAAAGAGCTTTAGAAGCTGGTTCTAGTGCTCCAGAGTTGGATCAGGCCGAAGGCGCGGATGAAGCTGACTTAGCCGATTTATGTGCTGAAATTGAGGATAGCTTAGAGAGGGATGAATGTGTTTCTATGAGGGTTGTTTCAGCCCCTACACCGCGTCTTGGTAAGAGGTTGGGTGCTCCTCCCTCTATAGCTATTACTAGTGTTTCTGATCCATCCCATGTTGGGACTTTGGCCCCTGCTTCTACTTTTGGCCGTAGTCTTTCTCTAGGAGGTATGATGTGATTTTCCTCCTTTTTGTTTTTCTCCCACTTTATGTTTGTGGCTGAGTTGTTTTGTGGATTTTCAGGTGCTGTTGCTGGTGGTCGTGCTAGGAAGTCCGGGGCTTAGATGGGTGAGGTTATGCGTCACCAAATGGATCCGCTGGATTGTTTGGCTCGGAGTGCTCTTGCTCGCGATGCTGAGTATGATCAAATTCCAGATGATGATTTTGGCACCGCTACTCGTGGTGACGAAATTGATTTGACGATATTTCCTCTTGCTCCTGGTCCTTATCACATGCCTTACCTGTATGAAGGTGTTTTTTCTCCATTGTATATTAGAGAGGAGTGGAACAGACGTCATGCTCCAAAAAGTAATATCCTGTGTATGGACATTTTTAAGGATCCGGATGTATTTAGGAAGGCTTTAGATCGAACCATTACACCGGCTGAGCTTAGGAGGACTGAATCTTTGCTTCTACTAGAGTTGTCAAATCGCGTTAATGTCCTTAGTGCTTTGTTGGTTTCTCATGGCTATGAGTTGAATTCTCGTTATGCCAATTTGGTTTCATCTAATGCCCATCTTCAGGAGAAGTTTGATAAGAAGAAAGGGGATGTTAAGTTGCTTCGTTCGGAGGTTACTTCCTTGGATAGTAAGCTTGAGAACTTAAAAAGAGGTTATGATACCTTAGGTCAAGAGAATAGGGAGTTGCATTCTCAGAGGGATGCTGCTTCTGAGGAGGTAAGGAAGCTGCAATCTCAACTTACCGATGCTAAAACTACTTCCGCAAGTTTATCAGAGGAACTAACCCGGACTGATGCTAAGTTATCAGAGCAAGCTCTTACTGTGAGAGACATGCAAAATGAACTTGTTATGGAGAAGTCCAAGTCTCAAGAATACAAGGATGCTATGGATGGTTTAAGGGAGGAGGTTACTCATTTTGTTGGTTCTGGTGTGGAGAGTCTTGTTCGGAAGTTGTTGTCAAGTGATGAATTTCATGCTGCTCTTGCTCATGTTGCATCTCTTGGCATAAATTATGGTGTTGAGAGGGGGTTACGTATGGGGCGTACTGATGTTGAGTTTGAAGCAGTTGTCCAGAAAGTCTCTAACTTCCGTGTTGGTGCTAAGGCTGATTTTGACAAGGCTCTAGATGACTTTCCTACTACCCCTTTTCCTTTTCTTAGCAAGATTGTTGCCGCCTCCTAAGGTGGTCTTCTGGATGTGGCCCAGATATTGCCGGACAAATTTTCTCATTCGGCCACCTCAGTTGCCATTGCTTCCTCCAGTGCTAGCGAAGCTCCGGAACAAGTGTCTCCTTGACCATGCTTCTTATGATTTAGCTGCTAGTATTTAGACTGACTTTTACTTTTGCTAGATTTCGTCAACTTTGCTGGATATGTAATATTTTGAATACTTGATGATGGTTTTCTTACTATTGCCTCTTTTGATGGTGCTTTATTTTGCACTCTTTGGGGCCGATTTATGTTATCCTGTGCCTTTGTCATTTCCCTTTATAATGTTGTGTTTACCTTACCTATTTGTTCCATTTTTACATAGCACATTCATGTTTGTCCTTTGTATTTGTTTGTTTCTTAAGACGCGGCAATAGGTGCATACCCATGGAGAGTATTAGCCAACTCTTTGCGTTTTAAGTATACATACTTAGACAATTGTTATTAGAATCTATGTAGCTTGAATGATACAAGATAGAAGCCTTAAAAATCCACACATATATAAGTGTAAGCTCTACTAAATCTAGATAACTAGAATTCCAAGGGACCAGAAATCCTGCTCGTAGATGACCGAAACAGATTCTCTATCTGATGTAGCTATTCATCGGAGAGCTTTCGTGGGAGGGGGAAGACTTTGTGCTTCCACCCTTCTAGTGGCGAACTTACATGTTTCTTTCTTTCGCCCCTGTTTGTGCTTATTGTTTCATCCGGAGGCAGCGAACCATCTGATGCCTTTGTGTTTTCATGGATTCAAAAGTTGTTCTTTCATATCATCATATAGATATACATTAGATCCGTTGCTTCCGATGTGAAATACATGTTTCTTCGGAGGGTTTAGCAATAATTTTCTTCATTACTTACTATTACATGTAATATTTCCTCAAATTACTAGAGTGCCATGTGCGTGGTATTTCTGCACCTTCCATAGGACGGGCTGTAGGGCACCCCGATGACCATTGTGAGAGATGTAGGACCTAATCTGGTCATTCCCAATATTGGCTAAGCTTGCTCCCGGATGTTTACGGGGGCTACATTTTGTAGCTTATTTTTTCGAAGGACAAACTCTCCCACCTTGAATTGCTTATGATGGACTCGTTGATTGTAATACATTTCCACTTGTTGTTTTCGTCTTGCTTCTCTAATTATTGCTATGTCTCTTCGTTCTTCGAGCAGGTTTAAGTTCATCCGGAGTGCATCCTCATTTTCTTCATCGGATCTCTGGATTGTTCTTCTTGTAGGGATGCCTATTTCTGCAGGTATGACTGCTTCGGCACTATAGGCGAGACTAAATAGTGTTTCCCCATTACTCGTTTTGGGTATTGTATTGTGGGCCCATAATACGTTTGGCAATTCTTCTGCACATGCTCCTCCTTCCTAATGTAGTCTCGTTTTGATTCCTTGCATTATGCTTCAATTGGCCCTTTCCACAGCTCCATTTGCTTGGGGATGATATACCGATATAGAGACTAGTTTTATTCTTAGTCCTTCTGCCCAAGACTTGAATGGGTCATTAATTAACTGGGTTCCGTTGTCTGGTATGATGGTGGTTGGTATTTCGAACCTGCATACGATGTTATCAAATGCGAAGTTTTTGACCTGTCTTCCTGTTATGCTAGTTACTGCCTTGGCCTCTATCCACTTGGTAAAATAATCAACAGCTACTATCAAGTATTTGATTTGCCCGGAGCCTCGGGAAGAGGCCCAATAATGTCCATTCCCCATTTTCGGAAGGGCCATGCTGAAGTGACGGAGATCATGTCATTTTTGGCAGCTTCGGTACGGGGGCGTATACTTGACATGAGTCGTAGCTTGATACTTCATTGTTGGCGTCCTGATGCATGCTTGGCCAAAAGTACCCAGCATTCATGGCTCTATGGACTGCCCTCCTTGGTCCATCATGCATTCCACATGACCCCATGTGTATTTCCTTTATAAGGTATTTGGCCTGCTGCGGACCTATGCATCGGAGTAGTGGCCCTAAGTATGATTTTTGGTACAAGACTCCTTCCTCTATGGTATAGTTGCGTGCTTTTTCTCGAATCGTTTATGCTTTGGCAGCATCTTCTGGTAGGATCCCATGTAAAAGTACCCAGCATTCATGGCTTTATGGACTGCCTTTATGGGTCCGTCATGCATTCCGCACGACCCCATATGTATTTCCTTTATACGATATTTGGCCTGCTGTGGACCTATGCATAAGAGTAGTGGCCCCAAGTATGATTTTCGATACAATACTCCTTCCTCTATGGTATAGTTGCGTGCTTTTTCTTGAATCGTTCGTGCTTCAGCAACATCTTCTGGTCGGATTCCATGTTCAATATATTCTTTGATCGGTGTCATCCAAGTTCTTGTTGCTTCTTCATCTATTGCATTGACTTTTGCCGTATCCACTGATCGTTCATTAAGTTCCTCAATCCGGACTCCTTTTTGTCATCCTTCACATTACACTGCTGCAAGCTTGCTTAGAGCATCATCTCTTTTATTATCGTCCCTTGGTATGTGACTTATCTGAAAGTTGTTGAAGCTACAGATCATTTCTAAGGCTTTTTCCTTGTATTTCTTGGTTTTTTACCTTTTGCTTCGTATGATCCTTCCACCTGGCTTGCTACCAGCTTTAAATCTACAAATGCGTACATTTTTTCAACCTTTATTTTTGCTGCTATTCTTAAACCCGCCAGCAGCGCTTCATATTCCGCATCATTGTTTGAGTTGGCAAAGTTTAATCGAAGAGCATAGGAATATTCTGCTCCTTTCGGATCTATCAAGATGAGATCTGCTCTAGATCTGTGTTCATTGGAGGCTCCGTCAGTATATAGTTTCCATAAGTCTGCTTCGGTCCCTAAATTTTCTGGTGCTTTGGCTTTTGGAGCTTCCTGCTTTTCCCTGCTTTTTCCTTCTGCCAGAGTATCGTGCGGCCCACTTGCTTTTATTTGTTCAGAGTTGTCCTCTGCCATTGTGTCTGCCAAGAAATCGGCGAGCACTTGTCCTTTTATCCCGCTTCTTGAGGCGTATTTGATGCCATAAGCTTCGAGCTCTATTCCCCACTAAGCTTCGAGCTTCTCGATTTTTTAATATTTGACTTATGGGTTTGTCTGTGATAACCTTGATTGTATGGCCTTGGAAATACCTTCTCAACCGTCTAGCGGCATGTACTAGTGCTAGAACCAGCTTTTTTATCGGCGGGTAATTAATTTCGACGCCCTGTAGCGTTCTGCTTACGTAATGGATTGGGGCTTAGATCCCTTGTCTTTCCACTAATAAAACGGCGCTGACTGCTTCGCTGGCCGCTGATAGAAAGACCATGAGTTCTTCTTCCTTCTTTGGAGCCGTTAAGGTTGGTAGTTCCGCTATCAATTTCTTCATTTCCTGATATGCTTCTTCGGCCTCTGTTGTCCAATGAAAGTCCTTTTTGTTTGTACACCTTTTGAGAGTGTCTAGGCAGGGTAGGGCCTTTTCCGCTACTTTAGAAAGGAATCTGTTTAAGGCAGCAAGTTTGCCGCTTAGCCGTTGCATTTGTTTCAGGTTGGTGGGTGATGGCATGTTTACTATGGCCTTTTCTTTCTCTGGATTTGCTCTGATTCCTTCGAAAGTAACTATATATCCCAAGAATTTTCCTTCCTCCCTTCCGAAGGAACATCTTTTGGGATTTACCTTCATGTTTACCTTTTTGAGTGTTAACAATGTTTCTTCAATGTCCTTTATCATTTCTAGTTCTGTCTTACTTTTGATGACCATGTCATCCACATATGCTTCCAAGTTCCTTCCTATTTGTCCTTCAAAGATGGTGTCGACCAATCTTTGATATGTTGCTCTGGCATTCTTTAGTCCAAAGGGCATTTTTGTGTAACAAAAGACTCCTTCATCGGTATGGAATGTTGTTTTCTCTTCATCCTTTTTGGTCATTTGTATTTGGTGGTATCCCTTGTAGGCGTCTAGGAAGCACTTGTACTTGAACCCCATTAGGGATTCGATCTTCCAGTCGATCTCCGGCAGAGGGTATAGGTCTTTTGGACAGGCTTTATTTAAGTCTTTAAAGTCGATGCACATCCTCCAGCTGCCGTCTAGTTTTTTACTAGGACAGGATTGGCTACCCATGTGGGGTATCGTACCCTTCTAACTATTCCGTCCTTAAGCCATTCTGCCACTTCTTCTTTTACTACTTTTCTTCTGTCTGGAGCTATGCTCCGTTTCCTTTGCACCCTCGGCTCTATGTGGGGGTACGTCTTGAGTTCATGTTCTGCAATAAAGCTGGGAATTCCGGTCATGTCTGCCGGAGTCCAAGCGAAAGCATCGACATGCTTCTGTAATATTTCGATAATTTCGGATCTATACTCAGCCGACAAATTTCCTCTGATGGTAATGGATTGAACTGGATAGTCGTCATAAATGACAACCTTCTCCAGAGGCTTGCTTTCGAGCGGCCCTTTAGGGTGTTCGTACTTCCCCTTAATTTTTTCTTATGTTTGAGTATCTTTCCTAGGTGGGCTGGGTGGCGGTTGTGTGGTGCCTTCAGGATCTCCTTCTTTGTTTGTCTGCCCTTGACTTTTTTCTCTGCCGATGCTGATCGTTCCTTCGAAATCCGGTGTTTGGAAGATGACCCCCTCTTCCTGGGTCAGTCCTTGTTCTTCTTCCATCCTCCGACACTCGTGGAGGGTTTCTTTCTTGGTTGTCACTGTTGCGATCCCGTTGGCGGTGGGAAATTTTATCATTTGAGTGGATACAAGGCTACAGCTTCCTAACTCTAACCGGTTCGTCCCAATATGACGTTATAAAGGGAGTGGCTTTTAACGACTGCGAATTCCATCGGTATAGTTCGGAGCCTTTCCGATTCTCCCATAGTCACATTAACGTTGATGGTTCCTATTGGGTAACTTACTTCGCTAGAAAATCCCACCAACGGCGTTCTGGACTCTTTAAGCTTTATCCTTGTTTTATAACTTCGGAGGAACTTCCTCCTTCAACAATGCTCATACATAACTTCGGAGGAACTTCCTATGTCAACATAAATCCTTCGGACCAGGAATCCTTTGATCAGTGCTTCAAGTATTATGGGAGAATTGACCAGCTGACACCCTGGAGTGGAAGGGAATGATATCTCATTGTCTAAACCATTGCTCCGCTGTTTCCCGAGGCCTTTTCCAGCTTGTATAGTCCACTAAATCATATCCAACGACGGTTTTCCGAACCAAACGGACTTGCTCCATGTTTTTCGCACCTTTTTTCCCTGTTATGCTATTATATTTACTCTTCATGATTACAACCCGAAGTTCCACTTTCTGGGGCTTTTCCTTTCAAATTTGCAGCATTTGATTTGAGTGGCCTATGCAAATTATAGCTGCCGTCCGATAAATGGGTAGGGCTTCTTTAACCTTGGCCTTTTATTCAATTTCATATTGATCGTCCTTGACGTGTAACAGATGATTTAGTTTTAGATAATGAATATGATAAACTGTGCAAAATGAACTTAAATATAATCACTAAAAATAAAAGATTAAAAGTCACTAGAAATAGTTTAGAAAAAGAACTTGGTATTCTAAAAGAAAAAGTGTCTACACTAGAGAAAAATAAAGGAGTTGATCTCGAATGTGTAAAGTGTCATATGCTTAAAATTAAGAATGAAAAACTCAAAGAGGAATTAAATTAACTAAATTTGAAAAGAGTACACGTTGTCTAAATGAAATGTTAAGTAATCAAAAACCATCTAGAGAAAAATTGGGTTTAGGGTTTAATTCATTTGAAGCATCATATAGTAGAACTAAGGAAATAAAATTTGTGAAAGCCCAGAAAAAGGTATCATCTGATCGAGGTCCCATAAATATAGGCGACCCCCATATTGTACAGGCGGCCCCCAAAGAAATTGTAGGACCGCCAATCATTACGTCTGGATCTGAGAAAAGTGTGTCTTTTTAAAAATCTATTTTGGGTTCTAGACCAAAAACACATAATAGTAAACAACGTCAAAGTTCCCGTTGCTAGTGATAATGAAGTTAAACACTTTTATAAGCCATTGTCAAAACCCGGAGTTGGATTTTCAAAACCTAATTTTAGATCAAAAACTCCACTATCTAAAAGAGTCAATAAAAATTATCCTCGTCCTAAGACACTGTAACAAAAAAGGAACGTTGGTCGACAAAATCAACCTCATGGTTTTCCCGTAACTTAGAACAATTTCCAACGTCAAAGTTACATGACGTGGAACCCGATGAGTGGATAAAGGATAGCGGATGCTCTAAACACATGACGGGTAACTAAAAGCTATTCTCAAGCTACAAGGCATATAACAGAGGTAATGTTATTTTTGGTAGCAATCTTCGTGGTAACATCATTGGCAAAGGTACGATTTTGAATGACTCTCTCAAAATAGATAATGTAGAACATATAGATAACTTAAGATTTAACTTGTTAGGTGTAGGACAAATATGTGATAATAAGTGTAGAGTAAGTTTCTCTGAACATGATAGTGAAATTACTAAGGATGGTAAGGTCATAGGTAGAGGTATTAGGAAGAAAGGCTTATATGTGATGAAATTAGGAAATAAGCCAAAAGACCAAATTTGTCTAGCAATGATTAATGAAAACTCCATGTTGTGGCATAGGAGATTAGGTCACGCCAATATGCGTCTCATTCAATCGTTGGCATCTAAGGAATTAGTTAGAAACTTACCTAAGCTTAAGTTTGATCAACACTTCTGTGATGCTTGCAAAATTGGAAAACAAGCTCACGTTAGTCACAAAGCTAAGAATATAGTCTCAACGACTAGATGCTTAGAACTCCTTTATATGGATCTCTTCGGTCTATCCGCCGTACGGAGTTACGGAGGAAATCGCGACACCTTAGTCATAGTAGATGACTACTCTATGTATACTTGGACTAGATTCCTTAAGGACAAAACCAAAGCCTTCAATCAATTTGAAATAATTAGTAAGAAAATTCAAAACCAATTAGGATGTACAATAATGTCAATAAGAACCGACCACGGTAGGGAATTTGATAATGATGTGCAATTTGGAGAGTTTTGTAATGCCCTTGGAATTACACACAACTTCTCGGGTCCACGCACCCCTCAATAAAGTGGCGTGGTTGGAAATAAAAATAGGACACTTCAAGAAATGAGTAGGACTATGTTGAATGAGCAATCATTACCACAAAAGTTTTGGTGTAATGCTGTAGATACTTCAACGTACATTCTCAACCGAATCCTAATTAGAGTTATCCTAGGAAAAACACCTTACAAACTCTTGAGAGGTAGGAAACCTACTCTTGATTATTTTAGAGTACTTGGAAGCAAGTGCTTCATTTTAAACACTAAAGACTACCTTACCAAGTTTGACCCAAAGTCATACGAAGGTGTCTTTTTAGGTTACTCCCAAAATAGTAAGGCCTATATCATTCTTAATAAACATACTAGGAAAGTCGAAGAATCACTCAACGTGACATTTGATGAAACTCCTCTACCCTCTAAGACATCACCCTTGGTGGATGATGACTTAGATGAAGAAGAAGCTATTAAGGTTATCGAAAAGAAAAACTTAGAAATGACATTAAGGATGAAACTTTAGAGATTGACAAAATAGTCATTATTAAGGAGTCTAGGAACCATACATTCGAAGATGTCATAGAAAACCTTAACCAAAGAACCCTTAGGTCACAAGCCCAAAACCAAAGTAACTTCTTTTGTTTTATATCAACTATAAAACCTAAAAATGTGAATGGAGCCTTAACGGATGAAAGTTGGATAGTCGCCATACAAGAAGAATTAAATCAATTCATTGCTAACGACATTTAGGAGTTAATTCCACAACCTAGGAATGTGACAATCATAGGAACAAAGTGGGTGTTTTGAAATAAGGTAGACGAGAACAATATTGTTTCTCAAAATAAGGCTAGGTTAGTTGCTCAAGGCTATAATCAACAAGAGGGCATCGATTATGATGAAACTTATGCCCCAGATGCTAGACTTGAGTCTATTAGACTACTATTAGCTTATGCTTGTGCTTTAGATTTTAAGCTATTTCAAATGGATGTAAAAAGTGCATTCCTAAATGGTTTTATCAACGAGGGGGTATACGTGGCACAACCTCTGAGATTTATTGACTTTGAAAAACCGGATCATGTTTATAAACTAAAGAAAGCTTTATATGGTCTTAAACAAGCACCCAAAGCTTGGTATGATAGATTAAAAGCTTTTCTTATTAAGCATGAATACAAAATAGGAATGGTAGATAACACACTTTTTACCAAGAAGAAAAGTTCAAACCACATCTTCGTTCAAATATATGTCGACGACATTATATTCGGCTCGACTTATCAAGACATGTGTGATGAATTTACCAAAATCATGCATGACGAGTTCGAGATGAGCATGATGTGTGAACTTAACTTCTTCCTTGGATTACAAATAAAACAAATGGAAGATGGTATTTTCTTTAATCAATCTAAATATATTAAAGAAATTCTTAAGAAATTTGGCTTAGAAGAATCTAAACCAATGAAAACCCCCATGTCCTCCGGTACTAAACTCACGAAAGACGAAGAGTGTGAGTCGGTAGATAGTACCAAGTATCGAGGCATGATAAGTTGTTTATTATACCTAAGGGCAAGTAGGCTCGATATCATGTTTAGTGTCTGCCTTTGTGCCCGCTTCCAAAAGGCTCCCAAAACCTCTCACCTTGAAGCGGTTAAGCGTATCTTCCGATACATTAAAGGCACTACGCACTTAGGATTATGGTATCCCAAGGGGACCGGCATAGAAACAATAGTATATGCCAACTCTGATCATGCGGGAGATTATGTAAACATAAAGCTCACTAGTGGTATTTATACGTTCGTGGGATGTTGATTGACATCTTGGTTCTCGAAGAAACAAACCGCTCTTGCTATATCCACTACCGAAGCCGAATACGTAAGCGCCGAAAAGGCATGTCAACAAGCACTATGGATGAAACAAGCTCTTATCGACTACGACGTTCGACTCGACGACGTCCCGATCATGTGCGACAATAAAAGCGCAATTGACCTTAGCAAAAACCCCGTGCAACACTCTCGTACTAAACACATCGAAATACGTCACCACTTTCTTGGTGATAATGTCTAGAAAGAAGATATCTCTATCGAAAATGTAACACCCCCAAATTGGGTCGCAGCAGAATATGGGTCTGGGGATGGTACTTCATAGATCAATAGCACAAGATATATATAAGAACGACCATTTAAAAGTCGTTTAAAACTGATACATTGGATTTAACAAATTATTGTTACATAAGTCCGAAACTTCACTTGTTCATTGTTCAAAATACATAGATTTTAGTCCATAACAAAATATATCCCCAAAATGTAATGCAACCAAATCTTTGATGCATACGACTTCCAAAATAACGACCACCAATGTATCCCCGATCTTGTACCTCATTGATCTCCTAAGAAAATATTTCTTAAAACGTCAACAATAATGTTGGTGAATTCATAGGTTTGTAAAATGTATAATGTAGGACCACAAGATTTTCCCATGATAATGCAACAGATGCAAACATCATAAAATGTAATTACATTTCCCTAAGCTCATGACACTGAAGCTCGACATGTATGAATTGCAATATAAATTGCCAACATTGCCCGTGATGATGTTCTAACCCGCAACATCCCAAATCCGACATGGTATACGTTCGTTGTCCGGCATACCGGCACAGTGAGCATGACTCACCCGAACGGGGATGTCAATCCCAAATAGATCTATTTATAACAGTCGCGCTCACAACAAGTAATTGACAGTTCATGATAATGGGCTCAGAGGGTTATCGCTACTTAGGCAAACACGTAATCGTAATGTGAAATGTCCACTTGCGTCCAATTGTAAAACATGCATATGTTTCTCACTCCAAAACTTATAAATCATTATAAATATAAAACGTGGGGCTATGAACTCACCACGAGTGGATGAGTTAACAATGTAAATCAAATGCGTGAAAATGCGTCACAAATACGCCCGAATGCAACCTAATTAATTATAGGCCGTATGAGTACTAAGCACTTTGATTAACTAACACCATATATAATTCTATATAGCTACATCACCATCTATTCGTATTAGTGAAATCATATTTATAAAGTAAAAACGTTTATAAATATCTCTTTAGTAAAAATGGCGTAACTTTATCGTTTTAAGCCCGTTTCTTACGTTTCTTATGTCCACGCTTTCGTATTAAGACGAGTTATCAAAATATTACATTTTCATATTTTAAGTCCGCTGGTGAACAGTACTTTTTACTGTTCATATACTTTTATAAATTTAGTTATCGTAAACTCGTAAATGTCGTATCTTATTCGTTTTAACTCCAATTTTAGTGATTCTTTCGAGCACGTCTTCGTAATTAAAAGTTTTATCTAATTAATGTACTTTCCAAAATGAATCTGTGATGAATAGTGATTTTTACTGTTCATGGTTTATAAAATTATTTTTATAAACTTTAATTATCTAAACATGGAAAAATCCATAACTCCTTCGTTATTGATCAAAAAATTATAATTCTTAATGTTTTAGAATCCTAAAAATACGTAGTATCTGACAAAAATATCCAACTTTTTATATCAAATGTGGTTTGTAATGAGTTTTTATAAAATTTCTTTTATAAACGTGTTTATTATCGTATAACTTACAAATGGCGTATCTCCTTCGTTATAAATCGGTTTTTTGAGTTTCTTACATTTTTGGAATCCTCATGACATGTAGTATTTTATAAAAATATAAAATAAATATGTTATATTTTGAATTAAAACAGAATGTTTTGATATTTTTGGTAAAAATGTGTTTAAACTTGTTTTTGTAACTTTTTAGTTTAACAACTTTGTTACAAGTCCATTACAACACTTAACTCCATAAGTCTTACATACTTAGGGTCCTTAGTCCATCATTTGTCCAAATATTGTCCAAGAATCACAAGATCCATAAGTCTACATACTTATTTGTTCATAAACTTTAATAAGTACACTTTTTAGGTAACTTGTTTATATACACTTTTTATACATAAACCACACTTGTACATTACTTATACTTCCATTCCCACATGATATTAACATCCATATAACATATGTAAAAGTATACCAAATCACAAACAAGTGTAAAAATCCATTTTACAAGTTAATAAGTTCCTTAGATGGTGATTAACTATACAAACATCATATATGCATAAAATCATGAATGTAAAGAGATTAAGGTTTTTAGATAACCTTAGTATGATGTAAGATGATGAACAACAATGTCTAAACCCTTGTTTAGCAAACAAACCCTAGCTTCTAAGTCTTACAAAACCCTAATCCAAAGAAAACCCTAATCTTGATCCTTGCTTGTTTAACCCTTTAAAACTCTAAACTAAACCTTCAAACCTTCTTGGTATACCTTAGATATGATGTAGGAATACTTGTATGTGTTGTAAATAAATTTGGTATGGATTGTTTGTGTTGTTGGTTTCAGGCCGTGGCTAGGAGGGGGAAAAGGGAGAGATTAAGTGAGTTTTTACTTAAGCAAATGAGATGTGTGGGTATTCTCTTCTAGTGCTTCCTTTATATACATCTTGGACTAGTCAAAGACTTCTATGGAAAGTCTTTAGACATATTGAGTAAAACATGGAAGTCTTATGGTCAAAACTAGACATAGTACTCTTAGGTTTAATGAGAAAGGTTTGTACAAGTTTCATGTGGTAGAATGTGTGCTCCTTGTCCCCTATTCTTGTTGTTGCCGTGGGTTAGGGGGGAAAGGGCCAAGTTTTTGTTTTTTTGATCTTTCATAAATATCTAGCATTTACTTGTAGTTACTTGCACTTATAATATGTAAAGGTATATTGTAGGAGTAAATACTTATAATTGATATATACTAGTTAGTTTATTTTATGTACAATATGACTAACAATGTTAACATGGGTGAAATTTTATAAAACTTTAGGTATTGGGTATAATAATAGGGATTTGTTGAAGCGTAAAAAAGTTTTGGTGGTTCCGGGGATGCCTAAACGTATTTTATCGCGAAACGTAAACACTTTACGTAACCAATAAAATTAAAATGTACAAAGATAATAATTATCCTCTAAATAATTATCTAACACTTGCTTGACGTAAACATTTAATCGCTTGATGCCCGTTTACGTTGAATGATAATTTTTAGCTTACGCGATTTAACTTAACGATTAAAATTAAAACCAAACGCGTACAAGTCTAAAAATAAATAGTGAAATTAATGACGTCGTACAATGACCTAAAACACAGGGTGTTATAGTCTTCCCCCATTAAATGAGCCTTGTCCTCAAGCTTAAGATGCGGCACTTGACAACGGTGCAGTCTTTGTGAAGAGGTGTGGATACTTCTTCCGGAATTGGTCTTCACGTTCCCATGTAAACTCGGAACCTCTCCTGGAGTTCCATTAAACCTTGATGATTGGAATGCGGCTTTGTTTCAATTGTTTAACCTTACAATCTATGATCTCTACTGGTTCCTCAACAAAATGAAGCTTGTCATCAATATGGAGTCCATCCAACGGAACGGCTAATGCTTCGTCGGCATAACACTTCTTCAAGTTAGATACATGAAACGTATTGTGAACCTTACTCAGCTATTGAGGAAGTTCAAGCTTATAAGCAATGGCTCCAACCTTTTCCAACACTTTGAAAGGTCCAATGTATCTGGGGTTTAGCTTCCCCCGTTTGCTAAAACGTACTACTCCTTTCCAAGGTGAAACCTTGAGCATAACTCTATCTCCAACTTGAAATTCCATCGGCTTACGCTTCAAATCGGCGTAACTCTTTTACCGATCACGAGCGGCTTGAATTCTTTGCTTGATCTGAATGATTTTCTCGGTCGTCTCTTGAACTATTTCTGGACCAGTGAGTTAAACTTCTCCAACCTCAGCCCGACAAACAGGTGAACGATACTTTTGACCGTAAAGTGCTTCAAATGGTGCAACCTTAATGCAAGCGTGATAACTATTGTTATATGGAAACTCGACTAGTGGCAAATGGTTAACCCAACCCTTTCCAAAGTTGATCACACAAGCACGCAGCATATCCTTGAGAGTTTGAATAGTCCTCTCGCTTTCTGTCAGTTTGCGGATGATATGCAGTGCTCATATCCAAATTTGTACCCAAGGCCTTCTAAAGTGACCTCCAAAAATTTGATGCAAACCTAGGGTCGCGATCATAAATGATTAAGACAAGTATTCCATGCCTTGTGACTACCTCTTTCAGGTACATTCTTGCTAATTTTTCCATGGGATCGGTTTCCTTCATTGGTACGAAGATTGCGGATTTAGTAAGTCGGTCAACAATCACCCAAATGGTGTCATAACCTTATGACGACTTAGGAATCTTTGTGATAAAATCCATAGTGATATTATCCTACTTCTATTGAGGTATCTCGGGTTGCACCAACAAACCCGATGGCCTTTGGTGTTCAGCCTTAACATTAGCACATGTCAGACATTTGCTAACATAGGTGGCGATGTCGGCCTTCATATTGGGCCACCAATATAGCTTCTTCATGTCCTGATACATCTTGTCAGAACCCAGATGGATAGAGTATTTTGACTTGTAGGACTCGTGCATGACCACAGTCCTCAAATCACCATAACAGGGTAACCAACTCCTGCCATTTAAGCATAGAGTTCCATCCGCGCGGGGTTCCAACTTTTCCATTCTAAGCTTCTCTGGATCCTTTGAATTTTCAATCAACATACCTCCAACATCTTCATTCTTGATGTTCTCTGTTTTCTGTGCTTCGGTCTGAGCATTCAAAATTTGTTTGGGAAGATTCAAACTAATAGTCATGACTAAGGCTCAAACCCGTAATGGCTTATTCCATTCTTTATGGCTTAAGGCATCGGCCACTACGTTTGCTTTCCCCGGGTGGTAACGTATTTCACAATCATAATCGCTAAGCAACTCTAACAAACGATGTTGTCTCATGTTTAGCTCCTTTTGATCAAGAATGTGTTGTAAACTCTTGTGATCTATGAATATTGTACACTTGGTTCCATAAAGATAGTGTCTCTAGATTTTTAAAGCAAACACTACAGCTCCAAGTTCCAAATCATGTGTCGTATAGTTCTTCTTATGAATTTTCAATTGGCGTGATGCATAAGCAATCACCTTCTCTCTTTGCATCAACACAGCACCCAAACCCTTGATCGAAGCATCACAGTATACGATAAAATCTTTGCTTCCTTCAGGTAAAGCCAAAATTGGTGCACTACACAACTTCTGCTTAATCAGTTGAAACGCTGCTTCTTGCTTGTCACCCCAATCAAACTTAACTCATTTCCGAGTAAGCTTGGTCATTGACTTGGCGATCTTTAAAAATCCTTTGATGAATCTTCGATAATACCTTGCAAGACCTAAAAATTGCCCAATCTCCGTTGGTGTTTTAGGAGATGCCCAATCTTTAATGGATTCGATTTTGGCGGGATCCACGTGAATGCCTTGACTATCAATCATATGGCCGAGAAATTGTACCTTGCGAAGCCAAAATTCGTATTTAGAGAATTTAGCGTATAACTCTTCTTTCTTAAGCAATTCCAGAATTGCCTTAAGATGTTCTTCGTGTTCCTTCTTGTTCTTGGAGTAGATGAGAATATCGTCGATAAAGACGATCACAAATTTATCTAAAAATGGCTTGCACACGCGGTTCATGAGATCCATAAATATTGTTGGTTCGTTCGTCAAGCCAAATGGCATAACTTGGAACTCATAATGACCATGTCGAGTTCTGAATGCCATCTTTGGAATATCTTCTTCACGTACTCGAAGCTGCTGATAACCTGATCGCAAGTCTATCTTAGAATAAACACTGGATCCTTGTAGTTGATCAAATAAATCATTGATCCTTGGGAGTGGATAACGATTCTTCACCGTTAGCTTGTTCAGCTCTCGGTAGTCGATGCACATTCGAAACGACCCATCCTTCTTTTTGACAAATAACACCGGAGCTCCCCAAGGTAAGGAACTGGGTCTTATGAAGCCCTTGTCAGAAAGTTCTTAGAGTTAGTTTGAAAATTCTTTCATTTCGAACGAGGTCAACCGATAAGGTGCCCGTACTACAGGTGCAGCACCAGGTATCAAATCGATTTGGAATTCCACTTGTCAAGTAGGTAGTAGACCCAACAAGTCCTCAGGAAATACTTCAAGAAAATTTCAAACGATCGGTACGTCCTCAAGTCGCTTCTTCTCCGACTTGTCTTTAGTCTTCTTTGTAGTAACATGTGCCAAAAAGACGTGACATCCTTTTAGCATGTACTTTTGCATTTTAGTGCACGAGATGATGTTCAAACGAGTCTCGTTTCCCTGGTCGCTTCCATCACCGCGAACAATCAACGTTTCATTTCTCCAGGGAATACGAACGATTTTCTCGGCATAAACGATGACAGCTTGGTACTTTTCCAACCAATTCATACCGATAATGACGTCGAGACTACCAAGTTCTACGAGCATTAAGTCTATGTTGAATAGGTGATTTAAGAAATTTAATGTACAACCTCGAATGATAGCGTTTAACCCAATTATTCTCCCGTCAGCTAGTTCAACATTATAATAATGATCTAAGGTATATGGTGTGATATCAATTTGTGAGCTAAATAGAGTAGACACAAAGCTTCTATCAGCACCAGTATCAAATAAGACAGAAGCATAGCAATTGTTTAGAAGGAACGTACCCGTAACGAAGTTTGAGTTTGGGTTTGTCCCTGCACAGCCTGCCGCATACACTTTTGTTGGAGCATTGCCATTTCCACCTTGGTTACCACGGTTGTTGTTTTTCAGCTTTGGACAATCCCTCTTGAAATGTCCTTGGGCTCTACATTCATAGCAAGTAGGTTTCTGACCTGCCCTAGTGCCCTTTTGGTTTTTAGAGTGTTGGCATTTGTAGTACTCCTACAGTCAAGAGCCAGATGACCAACTCTGTTGCACTTGTGGCATTTGGGAGCACATTGTCCGTCTTGGTGATAGTTGCATTTTGAGCACAGAGGCTTAGATCCTCCGTAAGGTTTCTTCTCACTAGACCCTGCAGCATAAGCTCTACCAGTGTTCTGTGATATGTGCTAAAACACACATCATTTGTACACCAGAAAATGCTAATAAATGGACTAAAACACTAAAATATAGATAAATATATTGCAAATATGTTTGTATTGTATTTTTATGTCTTACAGGTACAAAGGATTGAAAACAAAGCAAAAACGGTAATTTTTGGGTGAAAGCTGACGTGTCGAAGGACATATCAGGTCCGGAGTCACTAGTGCCATGTCGGAGGAGCAAAACCTAAGGAAAACCTGACAAGTAGTGTAGTGGTCTGGACCACTGTCCTTAGGCTGACATACAAATGACAATTGGGTCAACGATAAAAGAGGAAGTACCAATCTATCACTAACGCCCTCCTAACCCTAGACCACAACGCACCATCCTCTAATGTCAGTAAGACCCAAGTAGTATAAGGAGGGAAACCGATTCCCTCGAGGAGGACCAACACACACACTCTGAACCATACTTATTTCCTTATATTCTATTCCCAATTATCACATACCACCCATACTTAGAGAGCAAGAATTACTTGTCCAAAAGCAAGCAGCTCAGGAAAAGCAAGTTTCCTCACCAAATTCCGTCTTTCATCAACTTATTGAAGAAACGTGTGGAATAAAAGTTTGTGAAGAGCAAAAGCAAAATATGGAAGATACGATGCTAGATCTGCTTGAAATATGTCGACAAAAAGAGCTTTATTGTATTCATAATAATGTTGAAGATCTAATTGAAAGTGCTCTTAATTCTAAACTTCTCTTGATTAATTTGAATTCTCAACGTCTCAATAAGGAAGAGCATGAAGTTAAGAATATCGCAGAGCCGGCAGCTAAACGTCAAACTCGTATTACATCGTGTTTGCAGAATTTCAAAGTTATTTCTAAGGAGAGTACTATTCCTTTGAATAAAACACCTCAAATTTCTCTGGTTAATGCAATCACACACGACTTACCAACTAAAGAACCCGAGGACTCTCTCATAATGGGGAATGAGGAACTTAGCACTATTCCTGAAAAGGAATCGGACGAATTCATAAAGTCCAGTGTTGAGGACCTTATTCCAATCCCAAGAGAGTCCGAGGATTCATCCAGGAATGATAGTGAGAGCGTTTTACCTTGGAGTGATGATTTCTCTCCCATTTTTGAGGAAAATCCATGACTTTCTCTAACCCTCTTTTCAAATTTGACGACGAATATATCTCTAATGACGTAAATCTTTTTTTTGATGAGAAGTTAGAGAACATCAAAAGTAAGGACTCTTATGTGTCTAACCTTGATGAGCCAGCTTTGTTAGTCACACCTCTTTCCGATGCTAATAAGGATGAGTGCTTCGACCCAGGAGGCGTAATTGATGAAATCGATGCTTTTCTAGATATGGATATTTCTACGGATATTGAGAACGATTATCATGATTCAGAGGGAGATATAATCTATCTTGAGAGTTTGCTTATTGATGACACTAGCCCTAATCTCCCTCCCGAGGTGTTTTTAGATCATGACCTAAGAAGCTTAAAGGATGAACCTGATAATGATGATTTGATAATTGAGGACAAAGTTTTCGACCCCAAGATTCATGAGAAAAGTTTTTCTCCGACATTTGTGAAGTTTACCTTTAAGGATCGCCATTATTTTCCCATCACATTTGTTATCCGAATATTTCTTCCTTATCTCACTTATTCGGTGGATTCTTCTTTTCTTCTCTCCTCCGGGAATGAGGATACTATTTTTGATCCCGGCATTTCCACTTTTCATTTTTCTTCTCTTAAGCCGGTGGCATATGAAAATCCAACGGTGATTTTTCCATTTTTCTGTTTCTGCCCCAAGAACAAAGGAATTCGGGGAGAGTCGAGCCAGAGACTCGCACAAAAACAAGCGCTTCTCGGGAGGCAACCCGTGTCTTTTCTTCTTTCTATTTTCTTGATTAATAAGATAGTGTGTGATTTTATAGCCTAAGTGTGGGGGCGTGTTTCTTTCTATGGTATGTGGTTTCGTTTTTGCAGGATTTCTTAAGATTATGAAGACCCGTGCTTGTTTTCAATCCTCCAATCATCCGGTCTTCGATCTTTTACTTATTATGGAATCCTCAATCCTGATCATGTATATATATATTGTTTCCCCTTTCACACTTGGAATTTTTTGCATTTGCCTTTTTCATTCCTAAGTGTGGGGGTAAAACCCGACATTTTTGAACATTGAGGCCAATGTTCCATTCTAAGTGTGGGGGGATTTCTATCGAAATGTGATCATACCTGTGCCTATATGTGTTCCCACGCAACCCCGTTTTGACCAAAATTTTAAATTTTTTATTGTTTTATTATGATATATATATAAAATAAGTAGGCCCGTAGAATTAGGTAGCTTTTGACTTGACCGAGTTTTGAACTCACCCTTTCCCCTTGCTTTCAAAAGACATAGCGTTGCTTAACTTTAAAATTTTGCAAAGAACGAAAAATGATAGAGTTAAATATAAGTTTGATGCTAAGCGTGGATTAGTTGGATATCTTTAGAGCTCATAGAGGTTAATTGTGGCTTTTTGCTCCCATCAGCTTAATAAACGCTATATAATTGTTGAATAAAATAAAGTTGCTTTAGGTTTTTGCGATTCTTAGTTTAAATCACTTCGTAGAGATTCCTTTTGGTGAAAGTAAGGTACACATCGAGGTTTTGTCAGTGTTGTGGGGAAATAGACTCATAGACCATGGTCGGCTCGCATACCGATGTAGCAGTTGTTAAAAGACCACAAGACTTAAAATTTGACTAATAAAAATAAGTTATGTAATAAACCGAAGCCGAAATAAGACTTCTGGATCATGGTCGGTTCACATACCGATGTGACAGTCGTTTAAAGGGTGGAGGAAAGAATAATAATAAAAACTGTGGGCTGATCAAAGTTTGCTGCATCTTGCCGGCTCACAACCGATGTTGCACCCTTCAAAATAAGGCACATATTTATAATAATCCGAGATTGATAAAAGTTTGATGCATCTTACCGGCTCACAACCGATGTTGCAGCCTTCTAAAAGGTCGAGGAAATTACCGAGGTCGAAATATGTTTGCTGCATCTTGCCGGCTCACAACCGATGTTGCAGCCTTCTAAAGGACCGAGGTTTAATAATGTTGCAATAATAATAAGTATAAAGCCAAATTTCGAGTTCGGGGTTATCTAAATAAAGCCTCCGTCTCTGGACTCGTAGTTGAATTGTTGCAGATGAAATAAAAAGGATAACCTCTAAATCATGCGAAATTAGAACCTTAATGTGGACCTTATTCTTACCATATCGTCTCTTTAGGAAAGGATTTCAAACTAATTGTGGTCTAAACCGGGTTTACTTTATATTAATAAGGGCATAATTTATTTGTCACCAATAATAAAAAAATCTTTAGAGGAATTTAGGAATAATAGGAGCGAAAAGTTAAGTTTATACTTACACAATTAGCGTTTATGAGTAGTGTTAGCATCTTACCTTATATTTGGCTGTGATTTCGTTTTAAGCTTAGTTTGGGGATTGTGAAAAATCAAGGATGATGAACTCCCGTTCTTAAAGCCTTTTAATAATATTATTAAGTTTTATCTTAGTTCTTATCTATTAATGAATAAGTGGTTAAAACGGGGGCGTTTTAAAAATAAATGATTTTTGAACCTTTTAATGGACCTTCTCTATTCTTGTTTGATTGTGAGGGGTCATAGGTTAAAAGGGGATTTAATTATTTATTTCCAGGCGTGTTTTATCTACATTGCGTGTTGGACCATCAATGGCTTAGTGTGGGGGAATTTTGATATGTGCTAAAACACACATCATTTGTACCCCAGAAAATGCTAATAAATGGACTAAAACACTAAAATATGGATAAATATGTTGCAAATATGTTTGTATTGTGTTTTTATGTCTTACAGGTACAAAGGATTGAAAACAAAGCAAAAACGGTAATTTTCGGGTGACTTTCGATGACGTTTTCACGCTTATCGAGGTCGAAACAAAGTCGTTAATATTCCTCGATAACACCAATGAAAAGAACGCGAAATTACGAGTCCAACGGTACCGGCCTTTCATATGTGAACCTTTTTATTTTGAACATTTTTCGTCCATGTTTGAACCTTAAATACTAGTATAAATGAACTAGGCCAAAGAAGGGTTAAATAAATAATAGTGTGTATATATAACAAGACCACTGCCTAGCGCAGTTGGTCTTGTGGTTTGCTTTGAGAATCCAAACGGAAAGCTGTGCCCTTATGTTTTCAAGCCCTGAGTCCTGTTGTTCTGCAGAGGGTTTAACCCCTCCAAGCCCGGCCCATGACCCGATCCAGACCCGACTCATGACCCGATCCAGACCCGGCCCATGACCCGACTTGACCCGGCCCAAGACCCGATCCAGACCCGGCTGTTGACCCGCCGTTGACTGGCGGTCATCGATAGTTGACCGGTAGTCCGGCGGTGGTTGACCAGTGGTCCGCCACGACTGACCGTCGTTGACTACCGTTGACCGCCACCGTTGACCGTCGTCCGCCACCGTTGACCGCCGCAGTTAACCGTCGTTGACCGGTGGTTCGGTGGTGGCTGGCAGGCCACGTGGCACCACTCAGGTGGTGACATGTTGCACAACTAATGATTGGTACGAGGTACTGTGATGGTGTACGAGGTTCAGTGCGAGGTTCGAATAAAGAGGCTTCTAGAATGATGACGTGGCACATTGTGGTTGGTGGATCGGAAGAATGACAGCTGCATATGATTAGGTACGAGGTTTGGAGACCGAGCCAATGATTGGCGTGAATATTAAGCTATGATTGAGTCGGTGGAGCAAAGGAAAATACTATAATGCCCTCAGATGTAGTAATTTGATTGGATGAGTACCTGAAATAACGAAAATGCCCCCCAAGCCCACTTTGGGCTATAAATTGGAACGCAGTTGTGCATTTGTTTAGAGTAGATGGTGTAGTTTTTTTAGCTTATTTACACATAGATAGTTGTAGTGTATTTTAAGGAGTTAAGAATAGTATTATCTTATTTTAGCTTCATTATAGAACAAGCTTTTTAGCCTATTCTCAATTATAGAGAATTTGGCTTAGTTTTCTTATTGAAGATTTTGATATTAAGGTTGGTATTTATTTAATGCATATTTTACTTTATTTACCTTTTTTTTATGCTTATTCATTCTAACTCTCTCGTCTTCATATAGCTTATAACCAAATAAAGCACAAGCCTAAAAGCTAATTTTGGATCCCAACTCTTAAAGATTATATTTCTAATAAGCTACTTACAAACGCTTATTTAGACTACTTATTTTATATAGTTTTTCGATTAAAAGCTTTTCTAGTGAGCCTATTTTAGCTATTTTCGAGTGCTATATTTTTCAAAGCCACATATTTTTATTAATAAAGACTAATCTTAATCATACCCCGAATCCGTCGATCAACTGATAGAACCCATTAGTTTCGGGTGGGATTGAGATCTACAACAAAAAAACTTAAATGTTTAGCTTATTTTCAAGTCATAAAATTTGTTGCTTTATTTTTAATCTATCTAGCTATATTTTCTTAGATCTCAATCCTTAACAATAACCCGAATATATGTTCACTTGATTGAACACCTAAGGTTTCCCGTGTAGATTTATATTAAATTTTTTAATCTTTATTTAGCTTATTGTCTTTAGAATACATTCTAAAATAGCTTTTGTTTATCTCATCTTTTTCTCTTTTCCTTGTCTTTAACTTTTTTCAAAAGTGCCATAATGTTTGAATAAACGCTCGATTCGAAGCAAAAGAATGGTGTCATGAGTCTCCTACAAAATCCTACTCGACTTATTTCATTAAGTCTTGAGCACCCATTATCTTCGAGAGCTTAATTATTTGGCTTAAATAGTCATAAAGTTCTAAACTTTACTAGTTTTTCTTATAGCTTATTAAGTTAGGGCTTATTTCGAAGGTTACTTATAGCTTATTTGAGAAGTGGCTTATTTATAAGCTTATATTCTTCATCCTTTCTTCGAAAAAGCCTTGATAGCTTTTTAGCTTATTTTATGTTATATATTTCAAAAGAATTTTTTTATTATGTAAAGATTTAAACTAGTTATATTTTATAAACAAAAATTAGTTTTCAAATAGCTTATATTTCCTAAAAAATATCACATAATTAGCTTATTATTGTCTTAACTTTCATGTCTAAATTCTTATATCATCCTTCAACATCTAAGGCGGGGTAGCTTAAGTCTTATAAGGTTGATAAATAGATAAGTTTTTGACCTTTATGGTTTTTATACATTAATTAGTAGATAAACAGTTGACAAAAACACCTTTATTTTGCTAGATTATGAAGCATAAGCTTTATAAAGTGATAAGCTTATTTGTGATTATTAAGTTTGTAAGAACGGGTGGTATATATCATTGCAGTTCTTCATTTCGGGTTCTATTTTCTAATCTCTTTTCAATACTTCGAATAGAAATATTTTATCATTCCATAATATATTTGCGTATTTGATTTTTGCCATGCTTAGTGTAGATTTATTTTTGTCCTTAAAAGCTATGTTTGTTAAATTGAATTTCGTTATGAGTAGCGAGTAAATTACTTGTGTTTGCTAAGTGATTAGTGAATTGGAATTTAAGTGTGGTTTTAAAAAGGTTTAAAAAATTAATAGTCATTAGAATTTTTCAATTACATACCGTCCATTTACTTTTAATGCAATATAAATACTGATTATTTATTTTAATAAGCTTTTTACTTACTGTCATTTAAATTTCTTCGAAACTTGTTTTTTTAAGCGATTTTAATTTGTTAAACCTAAGCGCCGCACTTAAGGGACCATTTCACGTCCACTTAAGCAACATAAAAAGTCATTAATATCTTTTCAGAACAATTTTAGTTTAAACTTAGTTAGTTTTAAATCTTAGAATTAATAAGTAGTTTAATTTTTAGTATAAAAAGAGTTTTTAAAACCAAAACCAAAAACTTTTATGACAATCAAGCTCGATTTACAACTTGAACTGTAGATTTCCATTCACCTCTCGCCGAGGAAAACGATACCCTTGTGATTACTTATTAATTCTTCCTAAGAATAATATGTATGATACTTATCTTGCGTATTGTGATATAGTATTATATTATATATAAATATATATATATATATATAGGTTATAATATATAGAATATAGATATAGAATTATATATAATATATATGTATAATATATATATATTATATACTGATGGGTTATTTGATAGACGCGGTGTAAAAACAACGACCAGTAACATTCTGCATCTTGTTTCTGTTGTTGATGGTTGGTTATCATCTTACTTTCCTCTTTTGTTGCAACACTCGGGATCCGTACTTCACGCAAAAGTAAGTTTTCTTGTCCATACAGACTCAGTTGCAAACAGCTCAGTTGCAAATTCAATTGCATCATGCATGGTTTTTGGCTTAGATGCCATTACACTTCCGTGAATCATGTTGTGTAAACCACCAACATATTTCTCAATCTTGTCTGACTCTTCAGGAAACATCCTAGCACACATCAATGCCAGTTCCTGAAAACGTTGGTTATAGCTTACCACATCGGTACCTTTAACCTTAAGATTCCACATCTCAACCTCCAGCTTCTTAATCTCGCCCCTTGGGCAGTACTTGTCAGTCATCTTCTTTTTCAGGTTTGTCCAAGTCATTGCATGAGCAACATCGTGACCAACAGTCTTAACATGGGAGTTCCACCATGTTAGAGCACTTCCAAGAAGAGTACAAGTGGCAAACTTGATTTGGTTTTCCACAGAGCAGTTGCTTATACGGAACACAGTTTCCATTCTTTCAAACCACTGAGTCAACTCGATGACTCCTTTAGTACCCTTAAAGTATAGGGGTTTGCATTTCATGAAGTCTGGGTAAGTGCACTCACGAGCAGGAGGAGCTTGTCTCCTTACACCCGTGCCTGAATTATGGCTGTCATCGCCATTCATGCTTCTGTCAGCGTCACGTGCTGCTAATGCATCAGCAACACCTTGATCGATCAATGCCTTAAGTTGAGCATTGGTGACAGATGTGGTGGTGGTTGTTGTGGCTGGTGTTGACCTTGTGGCTCTTTTTGGTGCCATTTTCTTCAAATCACAAGAAAATATAATACCAGTTAGATTTCATAAAATCATAACCATGACATGACATATGCACAATAAGTAAAGTGAGATCACATCACATAGTGAAATATACAACTGAATTGAAATTAACAATGGTGTAGCTAAATCGACATTCATTCATAATAAATTCAATTATAGACATGACATAATCTATCCATTCCATACATAATCTAGAAAAAAACATACATGATCCATTCAGATACAAAATGATCCCTACCGTTAGGTTACAAGATAAAGAATATACAACCTAAAGCCTTACTAGCCGGGAGTTACCCATAATAATTCGTAGGCTATATACAAAATAGCTAAACATATGGTACAATCTAAGAAGAACTATCGGCCTCCTCTGGTACCTCGGGCTATGTTGGACCTTTAACGAGTCCCTGCTGTCCCTGCAGTGCTATCACCTGTGTCTGCAGTGTACTCATTAGTCTTAGTGTCTCCACAAGCTGTGCCTGTCAAGCGCGGTCTGCTGCTCGCAAGGCTGTAATATCTGCCTGCTGACCTAATATTGTAGTACGCAGTGCCATAACCTCATAACGAGTAGCATCACTAGCATCCATAGACCGTCCCCAGGCCTCATGGGAAAGTCTAGCCTCTCTCTCCATGCGTAAAGCAGTGTAAACATGGGAGCGTCTATCCCTCTGTATTAAGTTGAGCCGACCGCTCAACACCGCTCTAGCATCCTGTACCTCATCAAGTCTCCCATAGATCTCGTATGTGTCCTGCCTAACCATAGTGGCAAACTCTGTCATCCGTCGACCCAACTCTGTGTCATCAGTCGCTGGTGCCCCTGGCATACCCACAAGCATCTCATCCCAAGTGTTTGTAATCCCATAACCAACATCTCTCTCTGGATCACGCCTAATCTCTGCATCCAAAGTAGCAACGAAACCATAATCTATCCTAAAACCTCCAGTAGGTCTAGGTGCAGATGAGCTCTCTCCGACCTCATATCTAGGGCCCTGAGCAATACATAACCTCTTCCGAGGTGGTAAACAAACCTCGGGCATATTCGCTCTATGGTCAGTAGAGGGTAGTAGCAAATGAGGTGATGGCATAGGTAACAGTATAGGTAGAAGTGGTTGTGTCCCTAATGGTGGTGCTAAGGTGTAGGTAGATGGTGTAGCAGCCATCATCATGGCCATAGGTGCCCTGGTATGTGAGAGTATGATAGGTGGTGGTAGTGGTAACAGATGAGAAATGGATGGTGACTCGCCCTCAGCCGGATCATAGCAGCTCTGAATCCCAACGAATAAGTAGGACTGGCAGGTGGTGGTGGAGATGATACAGGTACGGGTGGTGATGCTGGCAGTGGTGGAGATGGTATCTGTGGTAGTGGTGATGATAGTAGAGTAAGTGGAGATGGTGGTGGGGTAGGTCTCTCAACCTCTTCCTCAGAGAGGAATGGTACAGGTGCCTGAGCTGGGATGGATATCCTAGTTGTAGTATGACGTACTGGTGGTGGCGAGATAGAGTCGGCCGGAGCTGGGTGCTCCTCCTCTTCCTCCTCTTCCTCATCCTCGTCCTCCTCCTCATCATCAGCCTCGTCTTCGGAGGGCTCTTCCCTCCTCCTCCCTCACATCATCATCTCTATCGGTGGGGTAATCAACTGGATCCTCCTCGGGATCCTCATCATCATCCTCCTCCAGATCAGACTCAGGAATAAACCCTGGTGAAATCGTTAGTTGGTAGATACAAGCACCATCAGTTGTCTGCTCCTCAGCTGGGAGTACATCATCCTCTAGTGGCATAAACTTTGGGTATGCCGACTCAGGAACAAACTCTGGTAGAGGTGGTACCTGGTCTGGGTCCTCCAGGCCAGGCACATAATCCGATGATGGCGGAGCCTGAAAAGCGGCCACCACGTATGCATACGGATCCTCTGGCATCATGGGTGGTCCATCGACTCCCGGAGATCTTATGTCTGACAAACCCTCAAATGGACTGGATATCGCCGTGTAGGTGACTATGAAATCCTCCGAATCCGACATGACAATATCTGAAAATCAAAAGTAGCTTATATAAGTAGTAATATAAGACTCTTATTGTAATATACATACTATATTATAAACACGTATATCAATTATGAATGTATCTAGTATAACCAACTAATGCAACTACTAGTGTATGTATGAATGCAATGTTTGAAAACGGTTATAGTCTAGCAAAACATTTGACCTGGTTCTCTATAACCTTGGCTCTTGATACCAATCTGTAACACCCCAAATTGGGTCACAGCGGAATACCGGTCTAGGGGTGGTACTTCATAGATCAATAGTACAAGATATATATAAGAACGACCATTTAAAAGTCGTTTAAAATTGATACATTGGATTTAACAATTTGTTGTTACATAAGTCTGAAACTTTACTTGTACATTGTTCAAAATACAAATATTTTAGTCCATAACAAATATATTCCCAAAATGTAATGCAATCAAATCTTTAATGCATAGGACTTTCAACATAACGACCACCAATGTATCCCTGGTCTTGTACCTCACTGATCTCTTGAGAAAACATTGCTTAAAACATCAACAATAACGTTGGTGAATTCATAGGTTTGTAAAAATGTATAATGTAGGACCGCAAGATTTTTCCATGATAATGCAACAGATGCAAACATCATAAAATCTAATTACGTTTCCCTAAGCTCATGACACTGAAGCTCGACATGTACGAATTGCAATATAAATTGCCAACATTGCCCGTGATGATGTTCTAACCCGCAACATCCGAAATCCAACATGGTATACGTTCGTTGTCCGGCATATCGAAACAGTGATCATGACTCACCCAAATGGGGATGTCAATACCAAATAAATCTATTTATAACAGTCGCGCTCACAACAAGTAATTGACAGTTCATGATAATGGGCTCAGAGGGTTATCTCTACTTAGGCAAACACGTAATCGTAATGTGAAATGTCCACTTGCGTCCAATTATAAAACATGCATATGTTTCTCACTCCAAAACTTATAAATCATTATAAATATAAAATGTGGGGCTATGAACTCACCTCGAGTGGATGAGTTAACAATGTAAATCAAATACGTGAAAATGCGTCACAAATACGCCTAAATGCAACCTAATTAATTATAGGCCGTATGAGTACTAAGCACTTTGATTAACTAACACCATATATAATTCTATGTAGCTACATCACCATCTATTCGTATTAGTAAAATCATATTTATAAAGTAAAAACGTTTATAAATATCTCTTTAGTAAAAATGGCGTAACTTTATCGTTTTAAGCCCGTTTCTTACGTTTGTTATGTCCACGCTTTCGTATTAAGACGAGTTATCAAAATATTATATTTTCATATTTTAAGTCCGCTGGTGAATAGTAAATTTTACTGTTCATATACTTTTATAAATTTATTTTTATAAATTTAGTTATCGTAAACTCGTAAATGTCGTATCTTATTCGTTTTAACTCAGATTTTAGTGATTTTTTAGAGCACGTCTTCATAATTAAAAGTTTTATCTAATTAATGTACTTTCCAAAATGTATCTGAGATAAATAGTGATTTTTATTGTTCATAGTTTATAAAATTATTTTTATAAACTTTAATTATCGTAAACACGGAAAAATCCATAACTCCTTCGTTATTGATCGAAAAATTATAATTCTTAATGTTTTCGAATCCTAAAAATACGTACTATCTGAGGAAAATATCCAACCTTTTATATCAGAGGTGGTTTGTAACGAGTTTTTATAAAATTTCTTTTATAAACGCGTTTATTATCATATAACTTACAAATGGCGTATCTCCTTCGTTGTAAATCGGTTTTTCAAGTTTCTTACATTTTTGGAATCCTCATGACATGTAGTATTTTATAAAAATATAAAATAAATAAGTTATATCTTGAATTAAAACAGAATGTTTTGATATTTTTGGTAAATATGTGTTTAAACTTGTTTTTGTAACTTTTTAGTTTAGCAACTTTGTTACAAGTCCATTACAACACTTAACTCCATAAGTCTTACATACTTAGGGTCCTTAGATCATAATTTGTCCAAATATTGTCCAAGAATCACAAGATTTATAAGTCTACATACTTATTTGTTCATAAACTTTAATAAGTATACTTTTTAGGTAACTTGTTTATATACACTTTTTATACATAAACCACTCTTGTACATTACTTATACTTCCATTCCAACACGATATTAACATCCATATAACATATGTAAAAGTATACCAAATCACAAACAAGTGTAAAAATCTATTTTACATGTTAATAAGTTCCTTAGATGGTGATTAACTATACAAACATCATATATGCATAAAATCATGAATGTAAAGAGATTAAGGTTTATAGATAACCTTAGTATGATGTAAGATGATGAACAACAATGTATAAACCCTTGTTTAGCAAATAAACTGTTGATCCCACTTCAATGGATCTTGAATTCCTTAGCTTGTGTAAGGTTTAGTTATGCAAGATAAATCCTTCACAACTATAGTAGAAACTTTGTTTGATAATACTAAAGATTATGCGGAATCTAATCTTTAATATAAGAAGAATTCTTCAATGAAACAGTAATTCTAATGAACACACAAATTAATAAACAAAAGCTTCAATATATTAATACGAATACTCTAACTATTATTAGGGTTACAAAACCTTGAAGCTGTGACAATTCTATGAATGACTTGTTTTTTATACATAGATCTCTATACCCTAGGACCTCCTTTTATACACTAAGAAGTCCTAATGGGATTACAATATTTTCCTAAGTTATCATGATCTTCTAAACAAATAACTTATACGTATCTTTTACAAAAATATCTCATACATATCACATAAGCAATCTTTATCTTTTCTCTGAGCAGTCTTTATCCTTTCAGCAGTTGTAATCTTTCAGCAGTTGTAACTTTTATACCAGCA